>JAPDVR010000020.1:10317514-10415014 GCA_026230005.1 Gila orcuttii | reverse complement strand
TTCCAAATGCAGAGTCAACCAGAGGAACATTAATGTCCATAGCCATAGTTGTTATCAGTGGAGCCGCATCACTTGGAAGATCATGGTAGACTTCATCCACCCTGAGTGTGGAAAGTTCAGGCAGAGCTGAACTGACACCCTTATACAAGTTGCTCCTATGGAAAAGACACAATATATATATATATATATATATATATATATATATATATATATATATATATATATATATATATATATATATGTTTTTAAATGAGCCATAAAGTAAGTTACATATAAGTTGAACGAACAAACAAAATAAAAAAATAAAATAGGCTTTATTTTTTTTAAAAGCCATTAGAGATGGTTAGGACTTCCTTGCTTAAACAACTATCAGTATAAATACTAACAATGGAAATTAACATACAATGTGTCTCATATGATCAGATGACTACTTTATTTGAGGTCTCACTGATTATAACAGAAAATGTCTTTAATGATAATAACAACAATACTAACCTGATGCCTTCCACCAGTTTTCGTTCCTTGGGTCTGGCTGAAAGAATCACCATGTCATTAACCAGACCAGGTTTAACACCCTGCATTTAAACAAAAAAAGGTTATCAATAAACAGAAATATCCATAAATAGAATCAAAGTACCCTGTTAGAAACATTAGTTACCATGGTTCTTGGCTTATGCCATTTCTGTTCAGTCTCTGTGCAGCTGTGTGTTGGGGGAACAGAGGTGATTCTTAGCTGGCAATAATGTGCAGTCTGGTACAACAGTGCTGCCACATGATTACACAAAGCTGTACCTGCCACACAGGTACACTGGCAGCTTTGTAGCTGCACAGGACGGGCATCCCTAAGCACAACCTGAAAATACACAAATCTGTTACAATAGAATAAAAGTGCAGTTTTTAAAAAGGAGAATGCATGAGTACAGTGAGAATGTTCGACAAAACAAACAAATAATATGTACCATCGACATATAAAGATGACATAAAAAACTACTAAATTTGTAGGAGCTAAAATTGTAGCCAAAATATAATTTATTATTAATATAATTATTTCTCACTTTACTCATCATCAACAGTGGACACAGAACGTGTGTCAATGCAGTGAAACAGAATTCAGTTTCTGTGAATCCCAGTGCTTACTAACGTACGTTACATATTTAAAAATCGATAAATATTCCAACACACCAATATTATTAATGGTAGGGTAAATTAAATATGTATTTAAAATAACCTTTAGTAGGATTATGCGATGATTCACAGAAACTTGATCTGACGAACGGAACCTGTCTCATGAAACAGCCTGCACTGAACCTGCAGGATAACTTTCCCTTACGCTCAAGGTGTGAGGCTTTTGGCTTTTCCTCATTGATCTGTAGCACTCAGCCCTAATGGTTACCTCTCCTGTACTTGAATCCTTGTTTGAAACTGACATTGACAAAGGCGTTAGGAAAATTAGATGTAATTGACACATAATAGTAGACAGACCGACACAGACACATAGCCTACGTTACACCTGCTGCGCTAGCTAGATAGCATGCATGCTAAGGGAATGTAAACACAGAACACGTCCAGATCTTACCTTCAAAATTGTGGATGTAGCTCGAAACGTACAACTTGAAGCCCTTCTCCTTCTTGGTTGTCGATGTATGACACAATGTTTGTATAATTCGACTCACGTCGTTGACCGTAACCCTAGGGACATCTTGAAGCGACCGAGTGAAAAACGCCATAGTTGCTATTGACGCTACGTGCGCCGGCGACACCGGATGTGACTTAGCTGGCTGACTTGGAATGCGGAAGAGAGTGTGCATAGAAAACAAGATGCATAAATAAAAACAATTATCAGCGTGAGATATGATCCGCCTGTAAACAGGGTAAAAGAGCCGAGCACACTTTGCCCCGTTGGATTGTGGCACTGCCAGCTACCAAAAAGACAACAATTAACAACGTGTTGTTGCAGTGGTTAAAGTTTTATTCAAAGTGCAAAGTAAATGTCAGAAGTGTAAAAGGAGAATTAACGCAATCAGGGATGGGCTGGAATAAAAACGTGGACCTGGAATATTTCCAGAGGATTTGACTGCTCGGTGCGACCCCGACCAAGTGCGACTCAATGGCAATGACCGTTCATACCTGATATAATTAATGCATAATTACATAGAGTGACGACCCACCACTAATTTATATATAGAATATCCTGTAACACTATGGTGCCATACTTTTGTAAGACTTTGCCATTTTAGAAGACACTGAAATCATCATGAGATAAGAGGGTCATTGTTACTTTAGTTATTTGTGACATTGAGAAGAGAGAGCAGTGGATATTATGAGATGCATTTTGCGCAACAGGACAGAAGAAGATCACTGTTTTCATTATTTGTAGGCCTAAAATAAAAATAGATTTGTGTAGGTACTTGCTTGTGCCAACTGAATGTGGTACAAATCTGATATTTGTACAGTAAGGATTCATTTGTATGGTACTACAATTACTCTGTCCTAACAATTAAGAAATGCTCATTTACTAGAATACTACTATTCTAATAATCTTTTGCTTTTTCCTGTTTTACAGTTTTATTGCAACACTTTTGACTCCACCAACACACACATATACACACACAAATCAAAACAACGGCACTTTTAAGAGCCACTCTCTATCTCTCTTTCTCACTTGTCTCTTTCGATCACTCTCTTTCTCTCTGTCTTCATTTCGTGTATTGTTTTTATATTGTGTCTGTATTGTTTGTATGTGATGTCCCTCAATTCTGACGTGAGGGTCTTTGATGATCCCAATGATGCCAGGATGCACATGGCAGCATTAATTAGTTATGCTCATCTCCATGATGCCAGGGTAAGGCTTGTCAAGATAAGCAAATACCCAAGTCTGAAAATACTAATGGCTTATGCTGTTTATAGATGTGATGTAAAGGGTTAGTAAGACCCTTTTATGCAACTACTGAATAATGCTCAATTATAAGTGCTGCTGATATAAGTGCTCTGCAAATATATAGGCTACCATGGCCATGGAAAACCCTGCCTTTCCTCAAAGAAAAACGAGGAAAAGCAGAAAGAGATCCCTCACTAATCCACTGGTCACAGGCAGGCGTGAGAAACGTCAGGAAACACACTGCCCTGGATCAGGTTTGTTCTTTACTAAAACATGATTACTGTATCTAAGAATAAAGATAATTCATTAAATAGTGTTTTGGTGGTTACACGTATTCTAAAATGAGAGTTAGATACCACTTTGACAAAATGGTGTTGCAATGTTTGTGAAATTTTCTCACTAATATATAAGATTAAGATTAATATATAAGTTTAAGAGCATGCGACTGATAATCCTTACTTGTGTTTTAAGAATTTTTGCTTAGTTTCCTTGCCTCCAGTCCTTATGGAATATTTTAATTTTGAAATGAATTGGTTTCATGTTATATTGATCAAAGGGTTAAGCAAAATGACTGTTTCTGCAGCTGCTTCTCAATCCAGAAGAAGGGATCCTGTGCATGAGGAAAGCCTTCAGATAGAAGATCAAGAGTTGGCAAGTCTTGGTGAGAATACAGTGTTACAGTAGTATCATTACACTACATTATCCAATTTCCACCATTTATTTAATCATAATCAAGCATTATGTTTTGTCAGTTCCACTACAGACTCACAGTATTACTGATATATACTTGTGTGTGATCATAATCATGAGTATAGCCCTTTTAAGGACAAGTGAATGTATATTTTTGTTTTTTAAAAAACAAGACTCCAAGAGTTAAGGGACACCATAACTGCAGGTCAGGTTCTGGAGGGAACAGACAGAATGGTTTCTGCTTGGGAACAAAGGCAGCTTCTCACAGATGTGAGAATGAAAACTGCTAGGCCTATGCTTTTTGATGCAAAGCTCTCAGCCGAGAGAGTATTCATCCAAAATTCTCACAGATGCGGTGCTGTAGAAGCTGTGATTAGGTGCCTGGACTGTGTACCTCTGGACATGGAGTTCCTCTGTGCTACCTGTGACATAGAGGCCCACAAGAGAAACGTCTTCCATGACAGAGAGGCTGTGTTTCATGGGTTTCTTGAGCCCATTCCCCCTACAACTGCTGTGGTGGTGAATGAAAATGGCCAGCCTCAGTTTTGTAAACAAAGTATGTTAAAATTAGCATTATATCAAATTGTCTCATACTTATAGTGTAGTTCCCCAAATGTTGTTGTAGCTAGCACACATGTTTATATTTAACAGTGTTTCTAAATGGCTTAGACATTTTTTTCTAAAATGCTAATCTCATTCTAAGTTTATTCTCATAACTCTAAAGTGCAATTGTGAAATTTAATAGCTGAATAACAAAAGTATGATTGGTTTTGACAGTTCTGACCAGCATATCTATGACTAGCTAAGTCAATTGCGTCTTAATATTTTTCAAAATGTGCTTAAGCATTTACATGTTGTTTCAACATAGTGACAATTACAGTTGGAATAGTGGTGTGGCCAGTTTGGATTAATTGTTGGGTTTTAAAGCACTATTTTGAAAATGAGGTTAGCGTTTTGGGAAATGCATCTAAGGGACTGAGGAGAAGCTGTAAATACACCCTTCATAACTTCTTTCTGTTTTGCAGTATGTCAACTGCCTGTTCCTGCACCAAGGTCAATTTGTGAATGCACTCATGACCTCACAATCACTCCAGGGAAGCATACTTCTGTGGTCACTATCAATGGTATTTTGTTCTGAAAGCCCTCCTTTTTGTGCAAGTATTATTGTACTATAACTTTACCGCTGTATGCAATGCAAAGCTTTTTATCACCATGTCATTTTCAGGTAATGCCCAAATGCCATGTCAAATAGCTAATATATAATATATTTGTATCTCTGTGTAGAAGGCATTCTGTTGCAGTTTGATTACTGAAATTATTTTAGTCTTTACTACATTATATTCACTTGTTCAAAGGACGATATGATGTCTGCTTGCCTCGGAAATCCTGTCTATCATGCTCTGCAGAATGGACTCCCGAGGTGAAGGACCTGCTCGTTTATCGTTACTGGCCAGCTAGCACCAGCTGCCAGACCTTATACAAGTTTGATGTCTTCACCTCGTTTGAACATATGAAGGTAACAGCACCAGCCATGTCCAGACAGGCCTTCCTGAAAATGTTGGAGCACAGATCTGTTCAAGCTGGAAGGGTAAATCTGCCTGAATATCACTGAAACATATAACAAACACAATTATATTACTGTATACCTAATATTTAATAGTGGGCATTGCTTCAAAAAATCCTAACCAAACATTTCTTAATATGCAGACAGGTAGTATCTGTGCTGATACATTTCAGCGAAGCTTTTTTGAGTTTACCTTCTGTCAATACAAAGAAGAGGATATGTGCCAGGTCCATCACTTTGAGTGTCCAGCATGTTCTCCGGACATGTTGGCTGTCTGCTCTGATGGAAACCGAAAACATTACCGCTTCAGCAAGTCAAAAGGGTAGGTATAGGTATTTTTCAGAAGTTTATTATAGACTTGTCTAACACAAATAGTAGCCCTTCGGGTAGCCTTTGAGTGATCATAACCTACATTTTAACAAATAGTAAATGTAGTACTTGTGATTTTTATTACTGACGCATGTTATCTTATGGACAGGACTGAGGAGCCACCTATATATGAGGGCTTGTTCCTGGCCAAGGACGAGGAAGTTGCTACCTTTGTTGACCTTGTCAGAGGCAACATAAGAAGTGTATGAACATTTGATTTGTTTTTTCTTATAATAGTTGTTTAGACAGTTGTTTTGTGTTTTTATGTACCTTAAAATGTGTTATAAACTGACTTTATAGGCAAATGACAGTGCTGTCTGCGGTACTGCTAAGTTCACCGCTGGCAGAGAGATGTCAAAAAAGTCTGGTGCTCAGATAGACGAGGAGGGCATTCAAGTTGCAGTTTGCAGGTGTGTGTGTGTGTGTGTGTATGATTCTTGAGTCTGATATTTGAGTTTTAATGGCAATCCAAGTCTGAGTAAAAATTAAAAGCATTTCACATGTTTCCTTGCAGAGTGGTATTTATCTAATCTTTGTAGTAGCCAAGTATTATATTTATCATATATTTTGTTATATGCACTCAGTTGACAGAGATGTGTGCTTAAGCCAGGCCTTACTGGGTCAATTGATTCTTAACCACTAGATTTTCTTCTGATTTATCAGACATGGGTTTCTCTTACGAGGACTGTGTCAGGGATCAATCAGGTTCACTCACACCCACTGGTGTGGTTCGACCAAAACCGCCATGGATTCAGAAAATCCCGCTCCAGTGAGAAATCCAGCCGAAATTCCTCTGCCTGGGTTTGACGAGCACGGAGCGACAGCCAATCCCGCTTCCGCATCTGCTGCTTCATTTCCGTGGTGTGTGACAAGCCCCATGGTTAAACCAACGCTCTTCTCAGGCAAGGAGGAGGATTGCAACGGGTTTCTCCTTCAATGTTCCCTAGCGCTAGAGGTACAGCCATATCATTTTCTTACTGAACGCTCAAAAATCTCCTTTGTTATTTCATTACTCACTGGCAGAGCACTGCAATGGGCCGAAACCATCTGGAATCAGGCCGGTCCAGCCACCAATACCCTCCAGACTTTCATAACCCATTTCAAAGAGGTGTTTGGCCGTCCTCTAGGCGATTCATCCACCTGTAAACAGCGCTATCATCTACGACAAGGTACAAGTTCAATCACTGAATATTCTTTAAAATTTTAGAACCTTGGCTGCGGCAAGTGGATGGAATGAGAAAGCGCTCATCACTACCTACCGGCAAGGGTTAAATCCCGCTCTTCGATTGCAACTTGCAGTATATGATGATAGTGTTGGTTTAGAGAAATTCATCCAGTTCTCCATCCGAGTGGCTCGACGTGCTCAGAACTGTTATCCTGAGAATCGACAACCAGTACATCCTGTTTCTTTACAATCATTGGAGAGTCCCGTGGCAAACGATACAGAACCCATGCAGATTGACAACACCCGTTTGACTGTCTCTGAAAGAGCCCGACGGATGTCAAATCATCTTTGCCTGTATTGTGGAGACAACACCCATTATATCAGCGTCTGCCCTGTCCGACCACCACGTCTCCTGGTGAGTTTGTTATCCACTAGTACCCTTATTGTTGCTCCATTATCCGCTACAGTGTCATTGATTACTGCTGACGCTAGTATTTCAGTTACAGCCCTCATCGACTCTGGGTCAGCGGGTAATTTCATCTCGAGCGACCTCTGCAGGCAACTTCAACTCCCGAAGACCCACTCTCCAACCCCGTTCACCGCAAAATCAGTGACTGGAAAAGCCCTGAATCCCGGGTATGTGAAATATCAAATCAAGCCCATCACATTACAAGTAGGGTGTTTACACAAAGAATCATTCACTCCTCTGATACTTGAAAACTCCACGGCAGCAATAATTCTGGGTAGACCCTGGCTCATACAACACAATCCCGTAGTTTGTTGGAGGAAGGGAGAAATTCTGCAATGGGGGTCAACATGTTTCTCTACTTGTTTTCCTGAACTTCCCGAGCCGGTTTCCCCCTCTCCAGTCAATATTCCCATCGCTGTGACATCCATTGAAAGCCCTTGGAAAAAACAGTCTACAGACATTCCTTTCTGTTACTCCACGTTCGCCGATGTCTTCAGTCCCAAAAAAGCCTCCCATATTCCACCACATCAACCCTGGGATTGTGCGATTGACTTAGAGCCAGGTGAATCGGTACCCCGAGGTCATATTTACTCTCTTTCCATCCCTGAACAACGAGCCATGGAGGAGTACAGACAGGAAGCCTTGAAGCAGGGATACATTCGCCCATCCACCTCTTCAGCAGCCTCCAGTTTCTTCTTTGTCGCCAAGAAAGACGGAGGATTGAGGCCCTGTATCGATTACCGCGCACTGAACAAAATAACCATCAAGTTCCAATACCCCCTTCCTCTGGTTCCCACCTCTCTTGAACAACTGAGAGGCGCACGCATCTTTACCAAGTTAGATCTCAGAAGTGCGTATAACCTTATTCGAATCCGCGAAGGGGACGAATGGAAAACTGCGTTCATTACCCCATCTGGCCACTATGAGTACCTCGTTATGCCATATGGATTGGTCAACGCCCCTTCTGTGTTTCAAGATTTCATGAATGAGATACTCCGTGACTTCCTGAACAAATTTGTGATTGTCTACATTGACGACATACTCATCTTTTCTCCCAATGAAACTGTCCATCGACACCATGTCTTTAAAGTACTCCAAAGTTTACGAGATCATTCCCTTTTTCTCAAGGCAGAAAAGTGTACATTCCACCAAGAGACTGTCCCGTTCCTCGGTTATGTCGTCAGCAAACATGGAGTGAAGATGGATGACGGGAAAGTCACAGCAGTCACCTCATGGCCAACACCTCAATCCATAAAAGAAACAAATTTTTATCAACGTTTCATCAACAACTACAGTACCATAACCTCTTCACTCACCTCTCTCTTAAAGGGAAAACCCAAGTCCTTAATCTGGACTCCCGAGGCAGACACAGCATTCAACATCTTGAAACAGGAATTCACCTCTGCACCCCTTCTACGTCATCCTGATCCAAACCTCGCCTTCATTGTGGAAGTCGATGCCTCCACGACCGGAGTCGGTGCCATCCTGTCTCCACAGCAGGAAGATACCATCAAACCTCTCCCTTGTGCATTTTCTCCAAGAAGTTATCTTCAGCAGAACAAAACTATGATGTGGGAAACCGTGAGCTTCTCGCCATCAAGCTGGCGTTGGAGGAGTGGAGACATTGGCTCGAGGGTGCTCAACATCCATTCACAGTCCTTACTGACCATAAAAATCTGCAGTACCTCAAAGAAGCCAAGAGGTTGAACCCGAGACAAGCCCGTTGGGCCCTTTTCTTCACCCGTTTTCATTTCCACATAACCTACCGCCCAGGATCCAAGAACATCCGCGCCGACGCTCTCTCCAGACTTCATGCTCCCCCAGATCTCATTGAAGAACCTGAATCGATCTTACCAACATCGGTATTCATCAGCCCGATCCTTTGGGGTATTGACGACCAGATCCAAAGAGGTACACGACGAGATCCACCTCCACCTGAGTGCCCAGCCAACCTTACCTATGTCCCACTTGAATTTCGTCTACCTCTTATTGAGTCTGCACATTCCTCTGTGGGTACAGGACATCCCGGAGCCACGCAAACGTTTAATCTCCTTCAACCACGGTACTGGTGGCAAAAGATGAGGGGAGATGTAAAACGCTTCATCCAAGGATGCCAAATCTGTGCTAAATCCAAGGTTCCACGCCATTTACCAACCGGGAAACTCTTACCACTCCCTGTCCCTCAGCGACCTTGGTCACATCTGGGGGTAGATTTCATCACCGATCTACCATCATCTGGAGGTAACACGTGCATCATTATCATCGTGGATAGATTCTCGAAGGCTTGTAAATTGATTCCATTACCAGGACTCCCCACAGCCCTGGACTAACACCTTTTCAATGTTTCCTGGGTTTCCAGCCACCTTTGTTTCAATGGTCCGGTGAACCGTCCAAGGTTCTCTCAGTTAATTACTGGTTCCGAGAAAGTGAAAGGGTTTGGAACGAAGCACATTGTCATCTCCAACAGGCGGTCAACAGACATAAGATGTTCGCAGACGCCCGAAGAGGTGAAACACCTACATATGAACCTGGTCAACTTGTCTGGCTTTCCACACGGGACATTCGTCTACGCCAACCATGTCGAAAGTTTAGCCCACGATACATCGGACCTTTCAAAATTCTCCACCAAGTCAACCCGGTCACATACAAGCTTCAACTCCCTCCTCACTTCAGGATTCACCCTGTGTTCCATGTATCACTGTTAAAACCTCACTATCCTGCTGTTCTCCCTCCTTCCACAGAACCTGATCCTGACATGCCCCCCATTGAAGAAGATCCCATTTACACTGTTCGTGACATCTTGGACTCCCGACGTCGTACTGGTCGCTTAGAATACCTGGTCGACTGGGAAGGGTATGGACCAGAGGAAAGATCTTGGATTCCACGAGACGATATCCTTGACCCAACACTTCTCACTGAGTTCCACCAGCAGCATCCACAGCGACCAGCTCCACGACCTCGAGGCAGACCACCACGACGTCGGGGTCCTCGGTCTGCTGGCGCGGACCCTGGAGGAGGGGGTAATGTCAGGGATCAATCAGGTTCAGTCACACCCACTGCACAAAGATCACTATCACCTGAGTATTAACCACCTGCACCTGTCATCTAATCCAGCACCACTGAGCACTACAAAAGAGCACACTTCTCATCCAGTCTCCGTCGAACCTTGAACTAGGAACCGACCTGCTAACTTTCTCTCTGTGATTCCCAGATTCGCATACTCAGCTGTTCCAGTGTGTCACCCAAGAATTCCAGCAACTTACCTACTGCTTCTCTCCCAAGACCCCACGCTTCCTCCTGGATGCTCCCCGATTCTCCTGTGATCCTTCCATGTGTTTTCCGGTTGGCACATCCTTTCTACATCCAAGCATATCTCTGCAAGATATCATCACACTATCATTCCTCTGCTAATCATATCCTGCATCTGTCCGTTTCATCTGAGGCTCACCTGCCATTCTACTATTAAAGCTTTCTGAATCCAATTTACCTTGTTGTCCTCGTGTATATCCTGACAGACTGAACCATTACCGTGGAGAAATATTTGCTTACCCGATGTTTCTTCAAAGAGAGATGTCAAAGAAGGCAAATGACCTTCTTCTGTATGGATGTTACATGCAGGTAATTCTCATTGTCATATTGCAAATCCAACTCCATGATTAAAATGTCTTGTTTCTCAGCTTAGCAGTTATGTTAGTCATTTTAGATTTCAATTAAAAATGGATCTTTGTTACAATCACATGATGCTGCTCCTGCTTTTTAGGTACTGGCCCTACCTTAACAAAGTAGTAGAGGGTTTACCAGAGCTTCTGCCATTGACAGAAATGAGGCCATTCCTGAGCGTCATGCATGCCAAAGCCCATACAGCAAAATGCGAGGTACATGCAATAACTTTTAGTCTGGAATGGCTGTAGTTATTGGGAAATAATGGGTTGGATAATAGAACGTGCTGTGTTATCTTTCACCAACTGCTTTTCAGCTGCTTGTTCAAATTTGTAGGACAGGGATTTTGTTTTTCCCCGCCAAATAAAAGCTTGGGTCATGAGATGTTTTAGAGATAATTGTATGAATGAATGTAGATATAACATTCAGGTAATCTTCAGTGCAAAGGATTATTTTTACATTTGTGCATGTTATGCCTGATTGGATGATGTTATATCAAAACTTCTGAAGTACTGCTACATAACACTTCTCACTCTGTGTTGCAGGTGAGATGGGGTGGCAGAAGCCAGGATGGAGAAGGAAACACAGTGGGAGAGGAAGTGGAGCAGGTGTGGTATTATTGTCAGTATTTTAACTATGGCTACAAAGAGTCTTAATAGAAACCATTGCACCAAAAGGTACTTATTTGTCATCTAAGTAACACACCTGGTGTGAGGGATAAATCACATCCTTTATGTATGAGTTAAAATAAAGAATAGGCAGTTCAGTCGTTTTCAACAATTCTAAATGCATGCATGTGTAAGGGGTCCCAAATTCCTAGGATAATACAGTACACATGTTTTCTGTTAAACCACAAGTTCAAGATCTATGGTATGTAGGTAATATTTTTATGTAATGGAGACCAAAAATGTAATGGTATTATTTTCTTTAAAGGTGAACAGCTTTCTCTCCAGGGCAGCACTTGTCACAAAATACATGACAAAGGCTGGTTGGTGTTACACTTACACTACACGCTGTGGTAGCCTAAATAAATTATAATAAATACTTAATAGTGTTTTTATAGGTAATTAAAAAACAAAGTTTATCTGTTCTGTTCTTACGAAAGTTATCATTGTATTACTTCAAGGTAATTACCAGTTCAACTAACTTTTAGTGATATGGTTTAGGCATGTCTGTTGGGTTACTCTTATTGCCTTTTGGATGTGAAATCTTACTTTTTGACTTGTGGGTGCATTATTGTTTTCATTAGGAAGAGTGAACATGCTAACGCGACAGGCCATGGGTTGGAACAGAAGAAAGAGGGACAACCTTCATCAAGTGTTAGCCCACAGATATGTCAAAGTAAGGGTAAATTATACTTCAGATCCTAAGCACTGCCCCTTTCCCTCAATGCACCAACTACAGCTAGATCTGAAACTATTAGTTGATTAATTGTTTAATCATGTTACAGAAAATAAATATGCGACTATTTTGATAATAATCATGTTTTATTCATTTTAAGTAACTGAGGGGAGGGTAGTGCTTAGGATTGGTCAGTTATCTTCTAAGATAGTAACCTCGCTGTTGTACAGACATTTTCTCCTATTTACAAGTCTGCTTGGTAGTATACTGTACACAGATATTTAATGTGTTATTTAATGTTACACCTGTTCTGATGAATGTCTTGTACCGAAAGCTCAAGTAAAATTGGTGGGTTTTGCATTGTGGTGGTGTGTAGAGCTTTTTTCCTGACATTTTGTTATTTTTTCTCTTTAAAAGATCACAGAGAGGGCAAAGGTGGAAGCTGCCAGCCTTAGCAACATCAAGAAGGAGCACAACCTTGATCAGGAGACAATACAGCAATGGGTGTGTGATGTCAGACAATGGGCGGTCACAGGTAAAACATGTAAAGTACACAATGTATGTACAGTGTGTGTGTGTATATATACACACCCACACACACATCTGTTAATGACTGTACCTTTATACAAATAATAAAAGGTGGCTATATTTTGAAAATGTCACTAATTGTGTCTCTTGTCCAATTGTTTTGTTTCACCTATTTAGAGAGAGTCTACACTCCAGGTTGTACTGAAGAGCTAAGGGCTGACATTGAGAACATCACTGTAACCCTTTTGCGCAAGAAGCAAGATCTGTATCGTCAGCATGGTTTGTTATCAAATCAAGTTGTTTAAAGTAATAACACTTCAAAAAAACAATAATATTCTGGGATTATGACACAGTTTTCTTTTCGTTTCGATTTGCAAATAGCAACCAGGATAGACAAAGAAAGAGAAAGAAAATGACAAGAAGAAGCTTTGCGAAAAGGTCTTGCAATACAACACCGTAGTGGAAGAAGATCCGATTGACGAGGAGTTGGCTTGCAGTCTGACAGTGTCACAGTGTCTGGTTGTGTTTCCCTTGTCATTCACTAGAGGTCCTCGTTCTCACGGTGTCCTTCACATTTGACTTCAATTCCCAGCATTCTGTCTGTCACTGTCACTCATCAGTTCATTGCACTCAGCTGTTCCCCGTAATCATTGTTCCCAGCTGTTCTGTGTTAGTCTTGTTTAATATGTGTATATAACCCTGTCTGTTTCAGTGTGTGTCACGGAGTCCTTGTTTAATGTCACCACACTTCTGATGCCTGTTCTTGCCTGTTCTTGCCTGTTCTTGCCTGTTCTTGCCTGTTCTTGCCTGTTCTTGCCTGTTTCTTGTTTAGTTTCTTGTGTTGGATTGCCTTATTGGATTTTGACCCCTGCCTGGATGACTACGAGTTTGGATTGTCCTTTAATTAAAAACTACTGCAATTGGATCTCTCTCTCCTGTGTGTGTTCGTGACAGAAGGACTCCGTCATTAGAGATCCAGCGGTATGTTTTGCAACATCTCTTCCCCAGCCACCGAGCGGGAGAGAAGGGAGTTGTTTAAGGGGACCCGGTTGGTAAAGTTCCGCGGGACCCGTGGAGGTCGCCGCAGAGGAGGTGAAAGGGAGATGTATCATGTCCCGTCTGCCCAGTCAGTGACTGTTCACGTCCCGTCTGCCCAGTCAGAGACTGTTCACGTCCCGTCTGCCGTCTGCCCAGCGAGAGACTGTTCACGTCCCGTCTGCCCAGCGAGAGACTGTTCACGTCCCGTCTGCCCAGCGAGAGACTGTTCACGTCCCGTCTGCCCAGCGAGAGACTGTTCACGTCACGTCTGCCCAGCGAGAGACTGTTCACGTCACGTCTGCCCAGCGAGAGACTGTTCACGTCACGTCTGCCCAGCGAGAGACTGTTCACGTTCCGTCCGCCTTCATGGACCTGGACTATTGGGAGCATCTGGCTCGGATCCTGGACATGCCCGTGTCTGCTGTTCCAGAGCCGGAACCAGTGTCTGCTGTTCCAGAGCCAGAGCCGGAGGCAGAGCCAGTGCCCGTTCTAGAGCCGGAGGCAGAACCATTGCCGGTTCCAGAGCCAGAGGCAGAGCCAATGCCTGTTCCAGAGCCGGAGGCAGAGCCAGTACCCGTTCCAGAGCCGGAGGCAGAGCCAGTGCCGTCTGCCTTCTTGGATCTGGACTATCTGGAGCGTCTGGTTCGGATCCTGGACATGCCCATGTCTGCTGTTCCAGAGCCGGAGGCAGAGCCAATGCCTGTTCCAGAGCCGGAGGCAGAGCCAATGCCTGTTCCAGAGCCTGTTCCAGAGCCAGTGCCTGTTCCAGAGCCAGAGCCAGTGTTTGTTTCTGTGTTTGTGTCTGTTTTTGTGACTGTTACAGTTCTTGTGGCTGTTCCTGAGCCGGTGTCTGCTGTTCCTGAGCCGGTGTCTGCTGTCTGCTGTTCCTGAGCCGGTGTCTGCTGTTCCTGAGCCGGTGTCTGCTGTTCCTGAGCCTCTGCCCTGGCCGCCCGAGGGGCCTTCACCGCCCTGGCCGCCCGAGGGGCCGCCCTGGCCGCCCGAGGGGCCTTCACCGCCCTGGCCGCCCGATGGACTGTCTGCTTCTCCCTGGCCGCCCGATGGACTGTCTGCTTTGCCCTGGCCGCCCGAGGGGTCTTCGCCGCCCTGGACGCCCGAAGGACTGTCTGCTTCGCCCTGGCCACCCGATGGACTGTCTTTGCCCTGGTTCCCGGTTAAGCCTTCACCCCTTGTTCCTGTCTCCCGTCACGGACCTGGCCCACCATCCCTCCCCCTGATCCTCCACCGTTCCACCTCCCTCCTGAACTCTTGTATCGTGTTTTAGTGTTGTCGTGGAGCGTCTGATAGCCGCTCCGTAGAGGGGGGGTTATGTCACAGTGTCTGGTTGTGTTTCCCTTGTCATTCACTAGAGGTCCTCGTTCTCACGGTGTCCTTCACATTTGACTTCAATTCCCAGCATTCTGTCTGTCACTGTCACTCATCAGTTCATTGCACTCAGCTGTTCCCCGTAATCATTGTTCCCAGCTGTTCTGTGTTAAGGTCCTTTCACACTGGACGCGATTTTGACGCACGAATAATTCGCGCGATAGTTTTATTTTTTGATCAGCTGTTTGTGTAATGAGTGCTTCCACACCGAACGCGAATGTGCTGCGGTGAAAAAACGAGTTTAATTTTTTTCGCTTCGATGTCGATTTTTTTTTACTTTTGCGGTGACAGAAAAGGCTTCAGCCCAGTGGCGTGCACGGGGGGGGGGGGGGGGCCGGGGGGGCTCAAGCCCCTGCCCCTTTTGTCTCAAAATGTATTGTGCCCTTTTCTGATAATTGTAAATAATAATAATAATTATTATAAATATTTTAATAAATAAAACACACACACACCCTTGCCACTAACAATAATAATAGGCTACAAACAAATATTATATAAAAAAAAAAATTGGGCGGAGAAGTGGTAGGCGGAGTTTCCTTTGCAGCGGCTCATACGAATTTAACGGTTCTGGTACGCACTACGCAGCAGTTCGCGCGAGTCTCTTCAAACGAGCAGCAGGTAACGTTTAAGCTAATACGGAAAATTACATTTATCCTACCATCACCATGCTACTCTAAAAGTTGCAGCAGGATGCGAGTTATTCTTAACTACAATAAAAGTATAACTCGATTGTGACAATGTCATTCGTTTTTATCCAAGGAATAAAAGTGCAAGGGGAAATACATCTAACAGTTAGTTAAATTAAATCTTAAGTCCATGTCCAACTCTAAATTGTGAGGAACTTATATCTTTGATTTCATAGTAACGCTTTACAATAAGGTTAATTTGTTCATTACTCATGTATGAACTAACATGAACTTACCATGAGCAACACATTTGTTACTGTAGGCTATATCTTAGTTAATACTACAACTGTTAATTGTTTATTCATGTTATGTCACAGTCAGTGCATTAACTAATGATAACAAATACAACTTTTGATTTTAATGTTTTCGTAAATGCTGAAATTAATATTAACTAAGATTAATAAATGCTGTAGAAGTGCAGTTCATTATTAGCTAATGTTAACTAATGAAACCTTATTGTAAAGTGTTACTGATTCATGATAGCTAACACTGTCTTTCATACATATAATGCATACATTACATTTACAACATCAACAAAACTAAAAATTAATTTTCCATAATTACCTTCTTGATTCTCACTGTTTTGTTTGGTGAAGTAAATAATATTTAGTAATATTATCATAATTTCCCTATTTTCATTTGATGTGTTATGTATCAACATATTTTCTTAGAATGCCAAGGAAATAAAGAATAAAAACAAAAAAAATCAAGAATTAATATTTTTTTTAATTTAGTGCCCTTTTTGGTCCCTCCGCCCCTGCACCTGAGGAGGTCTGTGCACGCCACTGCTTCAGCCAATCACATACAAGGAAACAAAGGCGAAGCTTGTTGACGCTTTGACCGCTCTGACGTAGCAGCATTATGTGCGAGAGAAGAGAAGTGTCACAACATGAAATGTAAACTAAAAACAAGCAATACATTGAAACTAGAAACCTTTTATAATGACAGCATTTTTATATTGCCTATTCCGCATCGCAACGCACGCCCCTATCATTTATGACATGAAGTTGGGTTGTTTGCTTATAGGGACCAGTTACAAAAGAACGAGGCATGGGATAAAATAGCTGGGAAAGTTGGTGTCTCCGGTGAGTTGATGAAGTGCGTGCTGATGATTTATAATATTTTTGACTAGGAGGGAAATAATTGATTTGGAATATTTTCAACATTCATGTTTGCGTTTCATATTATTTTTGCATGCATGTATAGGCCACACACCAGAGCATGTGCGTAAATAAAGCAGAGCGGGGTGACGCTTAAATAGGGCTATAAAAAACTCAAACAAAACATACGTTTCATATATAGCTACGTTTAAATAATATAATGCTATTTTTTTTTATTTCATCTATGTTGATCTATATGAAAAGGGAACCGCATGAGATGAGTAAGGATCATAAGATGCCCAATATATCGAAAACATTTGGAATGGGTCAGACATAATTTTGACCACTAAGTTTTGTTTTGTAGAAAGCCTTTCTTTAAAGTGAATTTCGTTTTGTATAAATTGTATCTTAATTTTAATCAATGTTTCATCAACAAATTGCCTGGATTAATAGGAATAAGAAGCAAATATAGTAGACAATATAATTAGGACACGGAGGAGCCGGCGAGTGAACTGGAGCGCGTCTCATACCGAAAACTGACAGAAAACACTTTATTAATAAACAATTCAAATGTTAACACATAATCCTTACTTTGGCCGGTTCTTTGTGGCAAAGTTTTAGCTCCTTTACAAGATTATCATACTCCCCTTCAGACTCGCTGTTCTTTAAGATTGGGTGCACACAAAACCTTATTTTCTGTCTTTTAAAGAAAATCAAATGCTCGTCTTCACTGGATGATGATGATGATGATGATGAAGTGTCCGTGTTTACTCAGCTGTCGGCGCGAAAGTTTTGGAATGTTGAAGCTCTGAACGTCGCAAATTCGCGTCGCGGCTGATGTGAATGGTTTTGACGCGAACTATTCGCACGCGAACTATTTGCTTTTCCGTTTCGTTTTTTCGTTACGCGTCCGGTGTGAAAGGGCCTTTAGTCTTGTTAAATATGTGTATATAACCCTGTCTGTTTCAGTGTGTGTCACGGAGTCCTTGTTTAATGTCACCACACTTCTGATGCCTATTCTTGCCTGTTTCTTGTTTAGTTTCTTGTGTTGGATTGCCTTATTGGATTTTGACCCCTGCCTGGATGACTACGAGTTTGGATTGCCCTTTAATTAAAAACTACTGCAATTGGATCTCTCTCTCCTGTGTGTGTTCCTGACAGACAGAGGGATACATTCTACCATGGGAGAGACATGAAGATGGAATGATGTATGAATTGCTAGTTTAGCTTGTTGTTCTTTTAGTTGATTTCCATAGTATATGCCTATGGCATCACTCTACACTAGCTTTACAAATTTTATTCCCTTTTCGATCTCCACATGTAGAAATGGTTCCAACCACAAATTTTCATATTTACCATTGTCCTTTTTGTTACTTGTCATGCAACAACACAGGAATGGGATGATACATTAAAATAAAAAATATCATGAATACCAAAATATGGAAATATTTATCACGGAGCATAAACATTGAATGGTGAGATCAACACCATGTTATTCTGCTGTAGTAATCACACATAAAATGCTTGACCATCACAATTTCACAAGCTCTCCATCCAGATTATATTATTGTGACTTGTATTCATATTTTGAAATTGTTTATATTCTACAGAACCAATGCTGTCGCTAAAAAAATATATCAGAAATAACATAATTCTGTTATATGTGTATAATATAATAATAAACATTCCTTGTCCACTATTCCATTCCTTTCCCCAACCAAAGGCAACACCTTCAGGTTGAAGAGATCTATCTTCGACCAGGTAATGCTGAAACGCTTGGAGGAGGAGCAGAGCATCCTGGTAAAGGAGATGTCTCAGCACATCAAGTACCTTCTGAAGCAAGTGCAAGAAGTGGAGTCACTCAGAGGACAGGCTTTGGAGCGGATCAAAACCAGCAGTATGTTCAAGATCTTGAGATTTCAGTATCATGTATTTATTTCTAATAGATAGATAGATAGATAGATAGATAGATCTCCAGGGAACTCTACTTTATACATTGAGTTGTGATCAGGCACTTCTCTTTTTATTTTTTTCCACAATTCCTCTACAGGTTTCGTTGACCTGACAGAGGACGCTACACATGGGCTCAACAGTGTCTTCAATCGGAGCGGACATTTACTCAGAAGTCAACACAAACAGGCTGTTAATGCGTACAGCAGTATAGCCACTATGGAATTAGATTTTCTTTCCATACAGGAGGACATTGAGGAGTGGGATGACAATGGTTTCACCAGCCCCGATTCTGAGGAAGAAGACACCTAAAGACCACTGCCAAACAACACACAGGAACTGGAGATTTGTACAAAAAATCTTGCCTTGCCTTTGTTTTAAATAGCTGTACCAAAGTATCTACAGGAAAGTTTTTATAGATTTTGTGTGTATTTTTATTTAAAAAAATAGAAAAACATTGATTTATTTATCTCTTCTAACATTTCAGCTTGCTGGTTTCAGACCAAAACTGCTTATTGCTGCTTGTCATCATCTATGCATGGAATTCAATGGCAGTCTGTAATTTTAACAAGTATAATTCTAATGTACTTTGGTATTTCCATAATGTATGTGGATTTATACTGTATTTGTATGCAATATGCATATACTACCCATATTATTTTTTTTTGTTATTTGTAGTTATAGCATACTGAATACTGTCAAATAGCATTGAAACCATAGATGTTTTTCTTTTATGTTTTCCATATTGACAGACAAATCCAAACATTTTTCACTTACATCCTGTAAAACTACGAAGAAATGTATTTGTTGTGATGCATACATATTCACCACTGTAATAAACCCATTTGATTGAATTGTCTGTTGTGTGAACTTAATATGCCAGTTAAATCCTTCAGTGGTGCACAGTAAATAAGTACATTTACTCAAGTACTGTAATTAAGTTCAAATTACTGGTATTTGTTCTTGTGTATTTTCTTTTCAGAAAACTGTTGAACATGACGGTTGTCTTGTGTAGATGCATTTTTTACGTGTAAATCTCACACACAGATTACATTTCCTATAGAAATGTAATTTTTGGTTTTCATGAATGTGAAAAGAAAAGTGATATTTATTTTATAAACCTTATTTTTCTGTTAGCTAAACTTCACATTCACAAATGTAAATTTTCTAAATGCAATCCTCTTTTTGTAAGATTTAAACTTGAAATGAAAATGTATTTTGAATCTATTGAGTTCTCAAAAAATGTAAAAGCTATAAGAACAGTGGCTGTGTTTAAGGACTTATCTGGATTAAAAAGACTGAAGGAGCTTAATCTGGATTGAAGGACTCAATTGTATTATGTTATGACAATAACTGTTTTTCTTTTACAAGCATTTAATAAAAATAATTTAAAAAACATTGACTTAATTGTTTAAGTCATGTCATGTAAAAACATTTCATGGTTCCATCTTCACAAATGTGAAGATTTTCCTCTTTTCTTTTTGATTATTTTAATATATATTTGTAAACATTTTTAGGTTTAGACTGACGAAACAAGCAGTGTGAGGGTGTTACTTTTGGGCTATGGGCTCTCAATTCATAAAAATAAAAAAAATCAGCAATTTATCCATAATAAAAATAATCATCTCATGCAGTCAGAGACAAAATTGTTTAACCACAACCAACTACTTTTACATTAGCACATGAGTACAATAATATCATGATAATATTACAACGTTTTTCTTTCAGCTTTGAATACTTTTACTTTCAATACTTTACATTTTCCTGATTATGCTTTCATAATTTTACTTAAGTAACATTATCAATGTGTTATTTTGACTTTGTCCAGCAAATTATTAGTACTTTTACTTAAGTAAATGATTTGAAAACGTCATCCACCACTGACATCATTTGTAAGTACTTTTGTACACCTAATTGCATCTTTTAGACTAATGCTGATGTTCATACGTTTCTGATTCTGGCCAAAACACTCAAATAGTCTGTTTGTTGCTTGGCTGTAGTACATACGTGCAGTATTGTTATAATACTAAATTTATATATATATATATATATATATATATATATATATATATATATATATATATATATAAATTGAGGTCGGGGCCTCAAAGTCCTCACTAAAACTATGCCTGAGCTAAGGCTGTGTCCATGAAAAGTTAAAATTGAAACTTTGTCCTAGGACTGAAACAAATATATTGTTGGAAAGGGCTCGACCTGTAGAGTAACATATGTCAGCCTGAAGGTTGTAAATGGCTCCTGCGTTGAAATATTGACCTCTGAACCTTGATTTTGGTGCATGTTGGAAAGCTTGTCATTCAGGAACAGAAGGGGCTACATACATGAAACCAACTGTTATAAATAGCTCTTGACTTCAGCTACATGATTATACCCATATGGATAGAGTCACCACAAGGGGGTGCTGTCAAAAATTGTAAAAATTGATTTTCACCTGTTTAAAAGTAAGGTATTTGAAATTTTATTGCACAGATGTGATTCCCATCAGCTTTAACCCATCAGTGTACTCTTAAATCATTATTTACAAATTTCAATTTCAGTATATTGAGTCATATATTTTTAAACTACAATTCCCTCTAGCCGCGCCATGCCACTTGATACTAATTAGTATCATATTTGTAGTTTTTCCTGTTTGCAAAGTTAGGCTGTGAATAGGGTTGTAAAAAGATGTATGCACTGAATATATGAAATATCTAGTACAGGCGAACTAGTACTTGTACACTGTATTTAGTTGTTGTATGATTAGAAAAAGTAAATAATTTATTAAAGTGATTTATTAAGGCGATTTTAGCAAGTAGGCCTATTTACACGCGTGTCATGATTATGTTCACTCTCGGCGGGAGTTACGTAAAGCAGCTCCTTAATTACACTTCTGAGGTGTAATTAAGGAGCTACTTTACGTAACTCCCGCCGAGAGTGAACATAATCATCTTTAGGCATTTGTATATTGTTTAATTAAAAATTAAAAACGTTTGTTCGGCCGCCATGACTTAAATAAAAGTGCTCCTGTGTGCATAGTAATGTTGTACGTGTATTGTGTACAATACTGTGCTATGTAAATTACGTGGTCAATGATATGAACAGTGTATGGTCAATGATATATGAACAGACCTGAAAAACACCCATCATAAATTAAAACATTTACAGTGCGTACTCACGTTGTTTGTAATAAGCTAAACTTACTAATATAAGGCTACAAATCACTCCTAAATGTGTAAATATGTATATATAATTTCCTTTCTTATACTTCTACAGATATACATTACCTTTATCAAAGTCTCAATAGGCTATTAACTTAGCTAATGTCCATATTAACTCTCCTTATGTGATTTATGTCCATAAATTCTGGTTGTGGATTTACTGATTATCAAATAAAGTTTAACTGAAAGTTTTCAACCATCCCCTTGATAAAAACAGTCCTTAAACTAGTTATGTCATAGATTGCCAAACTTCATAATAAAAGACAAATCTGAAAATGTCACATAGTACACTTCATTTATTTTGTTAGGTATAGTTCAAATTTTATAGCTTAAACTCTAGTTTGATATGAATAACAGAAATGGCAAATGAACGACAAATGTAGTACCAAAAACAACATTTTATTTATTTGCAATGTATGTTGCATATTTGCAGGCTAACTGCATGGGATGGGAATCAGGCTGGCTGCCAGGATGGAGGCCAGGTCTTTCCACTGAGAAAAACAAAGAAAGAAAGAAAGAAAGAAAGGGAAGTTGAAGGAGAATTAGTAAGCATAATACATTTAGCTGACGCTTTTATCCAAAGCGACTTACAACTGCTATATTTCAGAGGTTGCACGCCTCTGGAGCAACTAGGGGTTAAGTGTCTTGCTCAGGGACACATTGGTGTCTCACAGTGGATTCGAACCCGGGTCTCTCACACCAAAGGAATGTGCCTTATCCACTGCGCCATCACCACCACAATGATACTCATTTAATTGATTGTCATGATTGTAACATTTACTGTTTTACAATACTTTGCAGAGTTGTGCAGTGCATCAAGAATCTGTTGTTCCAGAGTGGGGACGAGGTGATAAAATGATGATGTTAACCTAGTCTTGCATAGCCAGACCTATCTCCACACTAGAGCTGTGCCAGAGTTGGAGGAAGGTCTTGAACCCATTATCATTCTGGTGTGTTTCCCTGTGCGCAAGATTACTTTTAAACAAGATATAAAACATCACGGTCATTATGGTATGTCAGTGTTACTCACAGTAACTGTTGCTCATGGAAAAATATAAATATTTTTTTTTTTAGATAGGCACAATACAGCTGGCAGGTGGAACAATAACGGGCCCAGCGCAGCAGCTTAAAATGTCAAAATGTTGTGTCTAAAAATTGTGTGTAGCCTGACCTAAGCCAAAAGACAACAGCCCATGTATGTTGGCCTGAAAAATGCTTGGAATGAAGACTAGCTGAATTATTGGAAAAATGTTGTGTAAATAATGCATTCCTACTTTGTGGCCTTTGCATAGTTACATTTAAATAGTGAATTTCACTTTTGGTTTCATATGGCTGTGGATGCACAGTACAACATATCAGTATCCTCACAATTGTAAACAGCATACAAAAACGGTTTGCATTACCATTTTTCTTTAATTATCTCTACCCACAACATTGGCTTGTCAACAATCTCCACAAATGAAAACAGTACATTACATGTATTCATTTATCTGACGCTTCTATCCAAAGCAACTTACAATTGCTGTTTATGTCAAAGGTCGCACGCCTCTGAAGCAACTAGGGGTTAAGTGTCTTGCTCAGGGCCACATTGGTGTGCCTGCTCTCTGCCAGTACAGAGAGATCCAGGGACAGAGAGATCCAAGAGCCCAATAATAAAATGCATGAAATCGTACATAACCAAAAGCTATTTAACATACCACATTGTACAGGGCTGCCAGTCATAAAGATGTTCTTTCCTCCCCTGTGGCAGAAAGAGAAAGACATTGTATCATTGTAGGTTATTTAAATGTTGTACTTTAACAAGGAGTGAAAATATATTCATTCATTGTTTTGTATATACTTATGTAGTTTATATACTGCATATTTTGAATCATAGTCATCAAATAAGATCCATGACTGACACTTCAAGCTAAAGGTATTTACAGGATGCCAACATATACTGCTCAATGTTGTGACTTAGACAACAGCATTTTGTCAAGGTAACTAAGTAATTGCAAAAAAAGTTATCCAACGGTTTTAGAATGTCATCCAGTGTTTCCTTTGTATTTTTTTTTTAAGGTGGAGGTGTCACAGTGTCTGGTTTTGTTTCCCTTGTCTATCACTAGAGGTCCTCGTTCTCACGGTGTCCTTCACATTTGACTTCAATTCCCAGCATTCTGTCTGTCACTGTCACTCATCAGTTCATTGCACTCAGCTGTTTCCCATAATCATTGTTCCCAGCTGTTCTGTGTTAGTCTTGTTTAATATGTGTATATAACCCTGTCTGTTTCTGTGTGTCACGGAGTTCTTGTTTTTCATCACCCCACTTCTGAGTACTGCCTTCTTGCCCGTTTGTATTGTTCTTGTTTATTTTGGATTGTTACTTTGGTTTTGACCCCTGCCTGGACTGGATGTATGATTACGGATTTCCCCAATAAATTCTTACCTGCAATTGGATCTCTCTGTTTCCCGTGTGTGGATCGTGACAGAAGAACTCCGTCATTAGAGATCCAGCGGTATGTTTTGCAACATCTCTTCCCCAGCCACTGAGCGGGAGAGAAGGGAATTGTTTAAGGGGACCCGGTTGGTAAAGTTCCGCGGGACCCGTGGAGGTCGCCGCAGAGGAGGTGAAAGGGAGATGTATCACGTCCCGTCGGCACAGTCAGAGACTGTTCACGTCCCGTCTGCCCAGTCAGAGACTGTTCACGTCCAGTCTGCCCAGTCAGAGACTGTTCATGTTCCGTCTGCCCAGTCAGAGACTGTTCACGTCCCGTCTGCCCAGTCAGAGACTGTTCACGTCCCGTCTGCCCAGTCAGAAACTGTTCACGTCCCGTCTGCCCAGTCAGAGATTGTTCACGTCACGTCTGCCCAGCGAGAGACTGTTCACGTCACGTCTGCCCAGCGAGAGACTGTTCACGTCACGTCTGCCCAGCGAGAGACTGTTCACGTCACGTCTGCCCAGCGAGAGACTGTTCACGTCACGTCTGCCCAGCGAGAGACTGTTCACGTCACGTCTGCCCAGCGAGAGACTGTTCACGTTCCGTCCGCCTTCCTGGACCTGGACTATCTGGAGCGTCTGGCTCGGATCCTGGACATGCCCGTGTCTGCTGTTCCAGAGCCGGAGCCGGAGGCAGAGCCAATGGCCGTTCCAGAGCCGGAGGCAGAGCCAGTGCCCGTTCCAGAGCCGGAGGCAGAACCATTGCCGGTTCCAGAGCCGGAGGCAGAGCCATTGCCGGTTCCAGAGCCGGAGGCAGAGCCAATGCCTGTTCCAGAGCCGGAGGCAGAGCCAGTACCCGTTCCAGAGCCGGAGGCAGAGCCAGTGCCGTCTGCCTTCTTGGATCTGGACTATCTGGAGCGTCTGGTTCGGATCCTAGACATGCCCATGTCTGCTGTTCCAGAGCCGGAGCTAGTGTCTGCTGTTCCAGAACCGGAAGCAGAGCCATTGCCCGTTCCAGAGCCGGAGGCAGAGCCAATGCCTGTTCCAGAGCCGGAGGCAGAGCCAATGCCTGTTCCAGAGCCGGAGGCAGAGCCAATGCCTGTTCCAGAGCCGGAGGCAGAGCCAATGCCTGTTCCAGAGCCGGAGGCAGAGCCAGTGCCTGTTCCAGAGCCAGTGCCTGTTCCAGAGCCAGTGCCTGTTCCAGAGCCAGTGCCTGTTCCAGAGCCGGAGCCAGTGTCTGCTGTTCCAGAGCCGGAGGCAGAGCCAATGCCTGTTCCAGAGCCGGAGGCAGAGCCAGTGCCTGTTCCAGAGCTGGAGCCAATGTCTGTTCCAGAGCCAGTGCCTGTTCCAGCGCCAGAGCCAGTGTTTGTTTCTGTGTTTGTGACTGTTCTTGTGGCTGTTACAGTTTTGGTGTCTGTTCCTGTGCCGGTGTCTGTTCCTGAGCCGGTGTCTGCTCCTGAGCCGGTTTCTGTTCCTGTGCCGTGGTCGCCCGAGTGGTCGTCTCCGCCCTGGCCGCCCGAGTGGTCGTCTCCGCCCTGGCCGCCCGAGGGGTCTTCACCGCCCTGGCCGCCCGAGGGGTCTTCACCGCCCTGGCCGCCCGAGGGGTCTTCACCGCCCTGGCCGCCCGAGGGGTCTTCACCGCCCTGGCCGCCCGAAGGGTCTTCACCGCCCTGGCCGCCCGAGGGGTCTTCACCGCCCTGGCCGCCCGAGGGGTCTTCTGCTTCGCCCTGGCCGCCCGATGGACTGTCTGCTTCGCCCTGGCCGCCCGAGGGGTCTTCGCCGCCCTGGCCGCCCGAGTGGTCTTCGCCACCCTGGCCGCCCGATGGACTGTCTACTTTGCCCTGGTTCCCGGTTAAGCCCTCACCCCTTGTTCCTGTCTCCCGTCACGGACCTGGCCCACCATCCCTCCCCTGATCCTCCACCGTTCCACTTCCCTCCTGAACTCTTGTATCGTGTTTTAGTTTTGTCGTGGAGCGTCTGCTAGCCGCTCCGTAGAGGGGGGGTTATGTCACAGTGTCTGGTTGTGTTTCCCTTGTCTATCACTAGAGGTCCTCGTTCTCACGGTGTCCTTCACATTTGACTTCAATTCCCAGCATTCTGTCTGTCACTGTCACTCATCAGTTCATTGCACTCAGCTGTTCCCCGTAATCATTGTTCCCAGCTGTTCTGTGTTAGTCTTGTTTAATATGTGTATATAAACCTGTCTGTTTCAGTGTGTGTCACGGAGTTCTTGTTTTTCATCACCCCACTTCTGAGTACTGCCTTCTTGCCCGTTTGTATTGTTCTTGTTTATTTTGGATTGCTACTTTGGTTTTGACCCCTGCCTGGACTGGATGTATGATTACGGATTTCCCCAATAAATTCTTACCGGCAATTGGATCTCTCTGTTTCCCGTGTGTGGATCGTGACAGGAGGGGGGTGGGTGTATTTAGGGGTAATGTTTGTTTTTTTGATAAATAATAAAAGTGATAAAAGCATTGTTTTTATAATCACATATTTGTTGCTGCATTTTAAGTGAAATTTGACAATTCCAATAGCATTATTTAACTAATTGAGAGGAAACACTGTCATCCAGTTAGTCATTGTCCTACTCCTACCTTTCTGTTCCTTGTCTTTATTATTCCACGGACTGGGAATATTTCAAGCCGATTGTGAGGGCAATCTGTAATTGTAAGGAATATATTATTTGCACCAATGTCCACAATATGTGCAGTACTTTTTGTGCAGGAATAAATTCACAATGCACACATTTATGAAGTTTGTCATTAGCACATTTAGCTCCTCCTAGTGAGATTTGAGAACCACAGGAGTATCAAAGGCTGCAGATGGTTCTATTCAAAATCTTTGTTTCTTTGCCATCCCTTCTTTATGTTGTGTCTCCTATGGACTGTTTACATTTTACATCACTTGCAACAGAGCAGATATCTTTTACACTGGTATTCTTTACACTGGGACTTTAACTTTGCAACTCTCTAATTACATGAAGCAGGGATGTGTAGAGAACCATCAATTCAATTATTTATAGAAAAAATAATAAAATAATATAGCATAACGATTATGCAGGGGCAAAATGTCTGTACAATACATGCTGTGCATAGACTAAAACACACCTTTAATTGTTTGTGTTCTTTTACGTTGCTGTGGACTCTGCAGTGGTGGCTGCACAGCTGGGACTT
The DNA here is from genome assembly GCA_026230005.1 of Gila orcuttii. Lineage (NCBI taxonomy): Eukaryota > Metazoa > Chordata > Actinopteri > Cypriniformes > Leuciscidae > Gila > Gila orcuttii. The sequence continues at coordinate 10,387,386 of JAPDVR010000020.1, read as the reverse complement.
GGTGTGCTGGTTCCTGGATGTGTGGAGCTGAGTGTAGTGGTGTGTGGGTGGAGAGAGGCAGGTGTGCTGGTTCCTGGATGTGTGGAGCTGAGTGTAGTGGTGCGTGGCTGGAGAGAGGCAGGTGTGCTGGTTCCTGGATGTGTGGAGCTGAGTGTAGTGGTGTGTGGGTGGAGAGAGGCAAGTGTGCTGGTTCCTGGATGTGTGGAGCTGAGTGTAGTGGTGTGTGGGTGGAGAGAGGCAGGTGTGCTGGTTCCTGGATGAGTGGAGCTGGTGTGGTGTGTGTGGCTGGAGAGAGGCAGGTGTGCTGGTTCCTGGATGTGTGGAGCTGAGTGTAGTGGTGCGTGGGTGGAGAGACGCAGGTGTGCTGAATTCTGGATGAGTGGAGCCAAGTGTAGTGGTGCGTGGCTGGAGAGAGGCAGGTGTGCTGAATTCTGGATGAGTGGAGCTGAGTGTAGTGGTGCGTGGGTGGAGAGAGGCAGGTGTGTTGAATTCTGGATGAGTGGAGCTGAGTGTAGTGGTGCGTGTGTGGAGAGAGCCAGGTGTGCTGAATTCTGGATGAGTGGAGCTGAGTGTAGTGGTGCGTGGCTGGACAGAGGCAGGTGTGCTGAATTCTGGATGTGTGGAGCTGAGTGTAGTGGTGCGTGGGTGGAGAGAGGCAGGTGTATTGAATTCTGGATGAGTGGAGCTGAGTGTAGTGGTGCGTGGGTGGAGAGAGCCAGGTGTGCTGAATTCTGGATGAGTGGAGCTGAGTGTAGTGGTGCGTGGGTGGAGAGAGGCAGGTGTGCTGAATTCTGGATGTGTGGAGCTGAGTGTAGTGATGCGTGGGTGGAGAGAGGCAGGTGTGCTGGTTCCTGGATGTGTGGAGATGAGTGTAGTGGTGCATGGCTGGAGAGAGCCAGGTGTGCTGAATTCTGGATGTGTGGAGCTGAGTGTAGTGGTGCGTGGGTGGAGAGAGGCAGGTGTGCTGAATTCTGGATGAGTGGAGCTGAGTGTAGTGGTGCGTGGGTGGAGAGAGCCAGGTGTGCTGAATTCTGGATGAGTGGAGCTGAGTGTAGTGGTGCGTGGGTGGAGAGAGCCAGGTGTGCTGAATTCTGGATGAGTGGAGCTGAGTGTAGTGGTGCGTGGGTGGAGAGAGGCAGGTGTGCTGAATTCTGGATGTGTGGAGCCGAGTGTAGTGGTGTGTGGGTGGAGAGAGCCAGGTGTGCTGGTTCCTGGATGTGTGGAGCTGAGTGTAGTGGTGTGTGGGTGGAGAGAGCCAGGTGGGCTGAATTCTGGATGTGTGGAGCTGAGTGTAGTGGTGCGTGGGTGGAGAGAGGCAGGTGTGCTGGTTCCTGGATGTGTGGAGCTGAGTGTAGTGGTGCGTGGGTGGAGAGAGGCAGGTGTGCTGAATTCTGGATGTGTGGAGCTGAGTGTAGTGGTGTGTGGGTGGAGAGAGGCAGGTATGCTGGTTCCTGGATGTGTGGAGCTTTGTGTAGTGGTGCATGGCTGGAGAGAGCCAGGTGTGCTAAATTCTGGATGTGTGGAGCTGAGTGTAGTGGTGCGTGGGTGGAGAGAGGCAGGTGTGCTGGTTCCTGGATGTGTGGAGCTGAGTGTAGTGGTGCGTGGGTGGAGAGAGGCAGGTGTGCTGAATTCTGGATGAGTGGAGCTGAGTGTAGTGGTGTGTGGGTGGAGAAAGCCAGGTGTGCTGGTTGACGGGTGTGGTGACGTGCAGACGAATGTAGTCTGGGTTGATGGTGTATCAAGGGATGGAGCCTGGTTTTGTGATGGTGTGGCTGGTGTTTCCTGTTGTGGTGACTGGTCACACGGCACCAAATGTAGGATGAAGTTCTCTTCTTGAGGCAGTTGGTCTGGGTTGAGTCTTGTCCAACCTATAAATGGACATGGAACACACACAAATATAATATAATATGCAATTAGGCCAAAGTGAAAATAAATGCAACCCAAATCAACCTAGACGATAAAAAATGATGGACGTAGTGAACGTGATTTTACCCACAGGATTCTGAAAGGCATGGGGCAGAGGAGTCAAGGAAGAATGGAGAATGGGTTAGATATGTGTTCTTTCAACAGCTGTTAAGTATTGCCATTATTGTGTCACAGTCTAAGATGCAAAGAACATTGTCATCCATTGTAAGCTTTGTGCGACCAGCAAAAGGTTTACAACAGCTAACAATTCTAAATCTAATTTATTGAAGCAGCCATGTAAAACTTATAAAAAGAAACGTTAGTGGTGGGGGTGTAGGATGCTACCGCCAGTGATGCATGCACTCGTCAGGAAAGTGGTATTAAGCAAAGTTGAATCTTCTGTAAAAACACTGAATACTGCTCTTATAAATACACGTGCAGAACAACATTAGTTCACAAATCGGAGTTGGCTTGCTTTATTTTTTATTTCAGCCAGTGATGTTAGGAAACATTATGTTTTGTAAAAAAACACTCCATGCTGCTCTTATCAATATGCTATTAGTTAAATAAAATTAGATAGCTATTAGTTGGGACAGTTTATTATTTTTAAATATGCACATTGCTTCTCTGTATAGCATCACCTGGTCGGAGAGGCAGCAATGTGTAAAGTTTGACTGATTGTTGACTCCTAATGTTAATTATTGTTCCAGTAAAGTGGATTCATTTCTAAAATAAGCGGACTAAACAGGTTATCTGTCACTTTTTAAAAAAGGGGCAGGGTGCGGGATAGTAAAAGTAATATAGTAACGTGACAAGTAACGTAACTAGTAACTTTTAATTTCCTGTAATAAGTAAAGTAATATTATAACTTTTACAGGAGGAGCAATTCCTGAGTAACTTGCCCAACACTGGTTGTGGTCTCAGTGACTTTCATGCTGTTAGGTACTTTTTTGCACATCCAATCTCATTCGCAGTGACACAAGTACTAGAATTACTTTGACTCCCATTGGTTTTAAAAAATACATTAACATTAACACAAGTTAGTCTTAAAGGGCAAAATGAGTAGGATTGTCTCTTGCTGTTTAAACACATGATTCACTTCGGTTACATTCTAAAGCACAGATAAACTTGACCGGTTGACCCCACCTCCACAGAACCCTGTTGGAAGGAGGCACATTGGCGGATTTTTTGTGAATACAGCCTAAGCCACCATCAGCCTTTAATATAGGTCTGCTATAAGTGTGTGTGTAGCTCAGACACACAGACCTGCATTACAGAGACAGAACACAGAGGAGAGAGATGGAGACAGCAATGTAACCTGGTTTCTGCTTTACTATAGAGTCAGAGTCCCGGCTTTTATTTGATGAGAAACCACAGGAAGTCCTGTTTCCCATTTGCGCTAGCTTCCCAGCTGAGTGTTTCTATTTCACTGTTACAGACCGCCAGAGATGGTCGAACATAGTGGAAGGAGTCGCGTCTCGCGAGCCATATCGAGAATCTTGTATTGATTTGTCACCTGTGACCCTGACCGATGACGTGTCGGAAGCTATATCCGCTCCGTTCATGTCACGGTCGTTCTCTTTGTCATTCTCGCGAAGAGATCTCGCTCGAGTGTGCACAGCGTTTTTGGTGAGCAACTGCTCCCCGCTACGGCTGTGTCTCGGGAGAAATATTTGGATTATATTTGGATTATCAACGTGCATCGGACCATATACCATATATTTTGCTTCATCAGCTGGGGCAGCGTCGCATGTGAGCAGCAAGCGTGTGGCCAGTGGGACTGGAAGGCCTTCAAAGAGGATGCGAACCTCCTCGGAGTCAAGTACATTGACACAGCAAGTAGCTGAGCTTGCGAACGCAATTCAAGGCATTAAAGCCCTTTTATCTGTACCCCCTACTCGTCAGAATGTGAGTGAGGGGACAGGGGTGGGTGTTTTAGCGCCTCCCTTGCCCAGGTGTGAGCTGGCATCCAGGTTGTCCAGGAGAGAACCAGACACTTTATCTATTGCGGCCTCTGACTCCTTAGACCGGGAGGAACAGGATTATTATACGCCCATGGAGGAAACAATACCCTCACATTCCCAGTTCCAACGTTCCCATAGCGATGATGGTTCAAGTCTTCAGGATGCACCGCCTTCAGTGGTTTTCTCTCTGCAGGAGACACTCAGAATGGCGCTCGCTAAGCAAAATTTGGATCCACCTCCTCCCCTACCAGGCCAGTCAAACCTCTTGCGTCGCTCGGTTTCCCAGCAAGAGGATTTCCTAATGCCAAGTTGTCCTGACTTCACAGATGTGGTTTCTTCTGCGTTTCGGTCGGCTCCTTTATCCAGACCTGATCGTGTGGCTCGTACACTAGCGGCAATGGCTGAAGCTGACGAAAAGGGCCTTGGTAACATGCCCTCAGTTGAGCCATGCATTTCTTCACTGATAGTGTCGACAGATGAGGCTCTTCGACACAATCTTCGCTGTCCCAACCCAGAGTGTAGACGCACAGATGATCTGTTGGTTAAGATATATAATACTGTCTCAGGCTTGAGTCGTGTGGGGAATTCCATGGCTCATCTTCTGCTAGCACTTCATTCTGCTTTGAGTACTAACCCACCAGATAATACCACATCTGAGTTACTTGAGGCTTCCTTACAAGCCTTGGGTTCAATCGCTTTCTCTAGCGGAAAGGCTCTTGGGCTTACTACTCAGGCTAGGCGGCAGGTTTGGCTAGCACAGTCTAGGCTTCGAGAGGCTTGCCGTAATAATCTTCGTCAACTACCACTGGTACCTGGGCAGATTTTTGGTCCAGCCGCTCAAGAAGCTCTTGAGCGCAGAGTTCGTGCAGTGGAGTCTCGGCCATCCACACATTATGGACCATCCACACATCAAATGCCTGTTCGTCATGCAAATCCACTCCAACACAGGCAGGGACAGTCTTACAGGTTTGTACAGCAGGCAACTCGACCTGGGTATGACTCGAGAAGGGAGGCATCCCGTGCTCGTAGACCACCTGCTCGCCCTGCGGCGACTTATCGTCGCCCCCCCCAGGGGTAGGGAAACCGCTCCCCATCGTCGGTGATGGTCCAGGGTCTGTGATGGGACATTTTTCAACCTCTCAACTACAACTCTGGAGAGGGATTACAAGCAACAAGTGGCTCCTCGACACACTCGACAAGGGCTACAGTCTTCAGTTCCGTCACAGACCCCAATTATGCACACACACTCGGCCCACAGTGGTTCGGGACCCTCGTCAAGCTCTCGCTCTATCTCTCGAGGTCCGGAAGCTACTGGAAAAGGGTGCGGTAGAGCTAGTAAACCCCCAAGTCCATCTGGGAGGATTTTATTCAAAGTACTTCCTAGTTCGCAAGAAGGATGGAAGTTTCAGGCCAATCTTGGACCTCAGACGCTTGAACAGGAGTCTCAAACACCTTCCTTTCCGCATGCTGCGTGTCAAGGATGTCCTACAAGCAGTCGAACCAAGCATGTGGTTTACCTCTGTGGATCTGAAGGATGCGTATTTCCATATCCCCATTGCACCTCATCACAGAAGGTTTCTTCAGTTCACATTCCAGGGCAGGACATACCAATATCGAGTCCTACCGTTTGGACCTCCCTCTCTCCCCGTGTATTCACATGGTGTATGCAAGTGGCACTAGAACCTCTACAACGGGAGGGCATGTTGATTCTCCCTTACCTGGACGATTGGCTGCTTTGTGCCAGATCACCTCAGCAAGTAGCCAACAACACACAGCGCCTACTGGAGCATGTTACTGCTCTAGGACTGAGGGTAAACCTGGAGAAAAGCTGCCTTACTCCATGCCAGTCAATACGTTTTCTGGGATTACATCTGGACTCCAGAATAATGAGAGCTACCCTCACAGCATGCAGGAGGAAGGCTATACGAGGAGCCATAACGAGGTTCCAGGTTCGGCGCAAGCTACCTTATCTTCACTTCTTACGGCTAGCGGGCCTTCTCACGGCAGCCTCATTGGCCATTCACTTAGGACTTTTACACCTTCGTCCTTTTCAGCGTTGGTTGATAGCCAGACGGCTGTCAGCAGTCCACAACCGACATACCCTTGTTTTGGTGACAACCAGTTGCTCTGTCTCCCTGAGGCTTTGGAGAAGGGGAAAAATTTCTACAAGGGGGTGTACCAATGGGACCACCCCCAGCACGCAGAGAAGTAGTGACAACAGATGCCTCTCTCTCCGGATGGGGAGGGCTGTGGCAACACCAGGGCGTGCAGGGGAGTTGGACCTTGCAGCAGACGACATCTCACATCAACATCCTAGAGCTATGGGCAGTGCTTTTTACCCTAAGACACTTCAGACAGGAGTAATCGGGGAAGCACATCCTTGTACGGACCGACAACACCACAGTGGTGTTTTTAATCAATCACCAAGGGGGCACGAGGTCTCTACCTTGCCTTCGACTTTCACGAGTGCTGCTGTTGTGGGCAAACCAGCACTTTCTGTCGATCAGAGCGGCACACATTCCCGGTCACTGCAACAGTGTGGCAGACTCACTCTCTCGATCAGGTCCGAGGCCAGGGGACTGGTGTCTGCACAAGGTGGTAGTTCAGTCAGTTTGGGAACTTTATGGGACCGCAGCAGTCGACCTCTTTGCCAGCAGGAAGACAACACAGTGTTCCGCAGATGTGAGGAACACTGTCATGAATGCAAGAGCCCCATCAACACGTCGCACTTATGCCAGTAAATGGAAGATCTTTGTTTCATGGTGTACAGATCGGTCTGTTAACTCAGTCACTTGTTCCATCGGTTCAGTGTTGGAATTTTTACAACATTTATTGGACACTGGGTGGTCCCCAGCGACTCTAAGAGTATTCGTGGCAGCCTTGTCGGCACATCGGAATCCCTTGGGGGGAAATCGATTGGTGCAGAGAAATTGGTGGTGGCTTTCCTTAAGGGAGCAGTACGTCTTAACCCACCGGCACGGATAATGCATACCCAGTGGGATCTTCAGATGGTGCTTAACAGCCTGCGTTTACCGCCTTATGAACCGCTTGAGCAAGCTGATATTAAGAGTCTTTCGATGAAGACTGCTTTTCTCTTAGCTATAACGTCAACCAGAAGAGTAGGTGAGCTTCATGCCCTCTCGGTGAGTCCACAGTGTCTCAGATGGGGGCCTGAGTACAATCAGGTTACACTCTGGCCGAATCCAGCTTTCCGACCTAAAGTGTTGACTGATCGCTTTGTGAACCAGCCCATTCAGCTTGCGGCGTTTAATCAAGAGGCTTCCCAGACAGCCGTGTGTCCAGTGAGAGTATTGCGACAGTATGTGTTGAAGACTGCTTCATGGCGCACCACTGATCAGCTGTTTGTCCGTTTTGATGCCTCTCAGAGGGGCTCACCCTTGTCGAAGCAAAGGTTGTCTCATTGGGTGGTGGATACCATTGTACAGGCATATGATTCGGCTGGTCAGACAGATCCAGCATCTATTAAATGCCATTCAACCCGGTCAGTGGCTACTTCTTGGGCAGGACTACGTGGGGTGCCCCTTTCTGATATATGTGCAGCGGCTACATGGACGTCACCTTGCACGTTCACAAGATTCTACAGGGTCAATGTGGCCCCTATTCCTTTGGTCAGTTCGGCTGTGTTAGCGGACAGTATCTAGGTGAGTGGCCCTCGTGACTTGGTTGTATTCGTCTTCCACTATGTTCGACCGTCTCTGGCGGTCTGTAACAGTGAAATAGAACGCCGGTAACTGGTGTAACCTTTATTCTATGAATAGTGGAAGACCGCCAGAGTCTCTGGTCACTCGGATTGAGAATGACTGCAGAGAACGACCGTGACATGAACGGAGCGGATATAGCTTCCGACACGTCATCGGTCAGGGTCACAGGTGACAAATCAATACGAGATTCTCGATATGGCTCGCGAGACGCGACTCCTTCCACTATGTTCGACCGTCTCTGGCGGTCTTCCACTATTCATAGAACCAAGGTTACACCAGTAACCAGCGTTAGGCCCAGTCAAAACTATGCAGCCCCTATGCAGGAAAAACCCTGCAAAAACTTATCGACATACAGCTGCGTCAATTTACATAATCAAAGTACTGACATTTTTATTGATTGGATTTAGCCGGAGGTCACTAATTTAGCTTTAGCACACTTCCAGGCTGGTCATCTGGCTGGATGCAAACTGTGACTACATAAGTCTGCTGGTGGTCTTGTGCTAAAGCTTACAGCATATTTGATTTGACAGTGAGTGTGACTCATTAAAAAGTTCAGCCTCAATGGCGCTCCCACCTTAACTGCAATTTCAAAATTTCCAATAACTGAAAACTACCAAGGAGATAGAAGTGATGTATTTTAAAGCACAGGTGACCCCTGCCATCATCCCAAAGCAATATCTGTTCTTGTTTCCCAAATACCAGCTCTTTAAATTGACTCTACCTTGCAGCTAGGCTACAGCCAGATCAGAATTTCTAGTCTTTGCTGTTTGGAAAATGTACAGGACAACACCAACAATTTTACAACGGATAGTGAATATATGCATGTGTATGCATTTCAAGGTTAAATAAATGCAACCTCACCTTCAACCATCAATTTGTAGATGGCATCCACATTGTCAAGGCATGTCTTAGCGGATGTGCTAAGGTGGGCATGCATTGGCAGCATTAGTTTAATTTGGCACTTCCCTGTCACCACCTTAGGAGGATGTGCAATCAGCAGCAGGGGCTTCATGCCAAGGGCATACAACTTCTCAAGCTGTAACAGAGAGGTAGAAAGATCAATTAGATATATACACAAAACTGTAGTTTACAGCTGAATTTGTCCTCAAGCTTGATCTGAAGTTACATCAAAGCTAGAAAACATCTACAAACAATCAAACAATGATTTTTACATAATTTTTGGATAGATAAATGTGAGGATTTGTATGAGTTTCAACTCCCTAGACATAATAGTTTGGGGAAAAAAAAACAGTAAACATGAATTATATTCTTATTAATAGTGTGGATGTGAGGCAATATATTATACCAGTTCATTTATTTGATTATGTCAAAATAACAAAACACTTTTGGTGAATGAGATGATCGGAAAACTACATACCAGAATGGCAGCATCATCAAGAACGTGGGACTTGATGTTATTTTTCTTCATGGACGACAACCACTGCTTCTGCTGACTTTGAAATTTGTCCAGCTTTTTTTGCAGTCTTACATTTTGGGGTTGTGGATGGTTGCAGAGTGAACAAATTTTAAGTCCACAGTATATTTTTGTAAACCTCCAGCCATTTTTGAACAGAAATAACTGGGAGTGAGAGATAGCTTGAAAGAGTGATTAAAAGAGAGACAACAACAGAAAGAGAGTGATCGAAAGAGACAAGTGAGAAAGAGAGATAGAGAGTGGCTCTTAAAAGTGCCGTTGTTTTGATTTGTGTGTGTATATGTGTGTGTTGGTGGAGTCAAAAGTGTTGCAATAAAGCTGTAAAACAGGAAAAGCAAAAGATTATTAGAATAGTAGTATTGTAGTAAATGAGCATTTCTTAATTGTTAGGACAGAGTAATTGTAGTACCATACAAATGAATCCTTACTGTACAAATATCAGATTTGTACCACATTCAGTTGGCACAAGCAAGTACCTACACAAATCTATTTTTATTTTAGGCCTACAAATAATGGAAACAGTGATCTTCTTCTGTCCTGTTGCGCAAAATGCATCTCATAATATCCACTGCTCTCTCTTCTCAATGTCACAAATAACTAAAGTAACAATGACCCTCTTATCTCATGATGATTTCAGTGTCTTCTAAAATGGCAAAGTCTTACAAAAGTATGGCACCATAGTGTTACAGGATATTCTATATATAAGTTAGTGGTGGGTCCACACTCTATTTAATTATGCATTAATTATATCAGGTATGAACGGTCATTGCCATTGAGTCGCACTTGGTCGGGGTCGCACAGAGCAGTCAAATCCTCTGTAAATATTCCAGGTCCACGTTTTTATTCCAGCCCATCCCTGATTGCGTTAATTCTCCTTACTTCTGACATTTACTTTGCACTTTGAATAAAACTTTAACCACTGCAACAACACGTTGTTAATTGTTGTCTTTTTGGTAGCTGGCAGTGCCACAATCCAACTGTGCCGAGGACAGCTGTCATTTGGCTGGCTAACGTTAGCTAACTAAGTTACTTCGGTGGGTAGCCGTGTAAATGATAATGCAACACTAAATTCAACCTAATCTCCAGGGATGGAACGCTACACAGTTCGGGCTACAACTAAATAAATAACATAAATGGTTTTGCGTGATTTTTAACAAACTAAGACCGCTTGGGTTGAGATCCTATGGTTCAGATACTTACTGTAGTCAGTAGGCGGGTGAAATGAGCGGTAAAAGCGCAGTGATTATGGGTAAGTAGTGTGCGTAACGTGACGTATCGTTGCCGTGGTAACAACTGAAAGTCTTCTGATTCATAATAATTATTATTAATAATATTCGCTGATATGACAGAAAATACATTTGAAAAAAATAAAATATCGTAAAGGGTTTAATAACGTAAAGGGAACAATCTATTTAACACAGCCTCGGGCCATTATTTAAAACTACTCCATATATAAATTGATAATTATATCACAAACAATTTACTGTTATTTAGGCAACAAAAATCGGAACTAATACACTATAATAAATGATAAAAGGAGGACGTTTCGTAAACTAGAAAACAACATTTACCGTCGCCCACTGTGACGTTGTTGAACCAGGGAATCCGTGTGTCCACCACGACAAATAAGCCTCGTTGACTTTGTATGGGTGTTGTTTTCGTGGTGCCCACACGTAATTTTAATGCATTACGTGCCACCACCACGTAAAAAGGGGTTAAGGGGTCGTGTTCATTTCACGTATTTCTGTGAGATCAGGTTGTTTAAAATATTGCACAATTAAGTAAAATATATAATACATAATGATGATTTTGTTTTGTTTTTTGACATCTTATTATTTTACATTTATAATTGACTGTAGAGTAGTTGTTGAATTATTTCCTGTTGAATACATAATTATTTTATAATCAGTTTTTTTTTTCTGACCATAAAACATGTTTTAATGAAAAACAATATTTCAGTGCATTGTGTCACTGGATAGACAAAAGTTGATTTGCATAAGAAAAAGATGTATGACAAATTTGTAATGAATAATATATTTTATAATGATGTTTTTAAAACGTTCCACAAAGGCTGCAGTCTTTGAATTGGGACGTCCTTCATCGTGGCTCAATCGGCCTTCAAATACGGCCTCAGAGAATGCAGCCTTCACATTGAGACACAGCTAATGAGTGAAGGGATGTGTGGGTTTATATGTGGTGGTGCTGGTGATGAGCGGGTGCAGGTGTGGTGAGTCAGTACTCTGCTGATAACGAGTGGATGGGCGGAGTCGGGTGATCGGGCGCTGATGGTGTGCAGGTGTTAATGATGACTCCGTGACAGTTATTGCCTGATATTATGTGTATAAATATGACCCATCTTCATTCAATAGGTATGACAGTGTTATGGTGTTACACAGGCTCTGGCTCTTCACAAAAACTTTCTCGGAGACTGAAGGCAAGAATTTAAAAACCAAAGTGAGTTCTGAATAAATGTTCTACCTCAAGTATTTTTGTTCTTTGTCTTTAAATGCATTGAGACTCACAGTCTGTGGCATATGAGTGCATGCAGACATTTATCTTTTCCTGCTTATTCATTTCAGGTTCATCATGGCAATGCTGAAAAGTTGTCTGCTTCTCTTCATTATTATCTTCATGGGGAATACAGAAGGTAACAATACATTTATTTGTAAAAACCCTTGCTTTTTAAAACCTTTTGGAAATGTACAATATTCCATTGACTAGTATTTGCACGATTAATAAGTTTGCTGTGTTTTCAGCACATAGTCCCATAAACAATGCCAGAAGATGTCCCGCTACATGGATGAAATTTGGACCCCGATGCTACAAGTACTTTTCTGGTCCGACTGACTGGAGCACAGCACAGGTAATTTGTTACAAGATGATTTGGTCACACTTTATATTAGGTGTCTTTAACTACATCTGAAAGACAGATGTAAAGACATGTATGTATAAGTACATTGTCAAATGATTCCTTTAAACTGATAAATGATTCTGTGGTGAAGTTAATACTACAGAAAAAAAAAACACGATATTATGTGCATCTAATCAGTAAAGCCGGTTCCTGGATTAGTAGTAAATCGGCTTAACCTGCTTTCAGATGGACGATGTGATGCAGATATGAGTGTTAAATTAACACTCAAGAGTGTTGAAGTTAATGAGATAATTAAGTGATTAATTTAGTGATCATTGAGCATTATTGAAGACACCTGATGATAAGCAGAATCACTGAAGGAGAAAATCTAAAATTGTAAGCCACCGTTATGGCGAGAAGTGTTTGCTTTAGTTGGGCTCTTGATACTTATACATTAAGTTTAAATTTTGTTTGTCAGCTGTTATTGATTTATGACAGTCAAATGAACAAAGACAACTGTGATCTGATAGTGTTGGTAATGTTTTGACATAATCGTGCTGTGATCTAATAAGAGAAACTCATTCAGATGATCTGGTTAAACTTGATAGCAACAGTTTAGTGGTTCTACAGCATATGAATTTTATTTTTCTTAAAATCCAAAAACATTTAATAAAAATTGTCCTGAAACTCACTTTCAAATGCATTTATTTAGAAACAGACATCAATAATCAGCCTGTGAATCTCAACCGTGGTGACAATAATAATCCTTGTTGCCACCAATCACAACTCATTAATGGCTCCCATCGTGCATTGCGGTTTGAATAAATTATGATCTAAATTGTCTATGTAATTTACTGTTTCTAATTGAATATTCTGCTCGTCACCATTCTTGAGATGTATTGACTGAATCTTAATATCTGTGTGTGCCTAAAAGAAATATTTTTTTTTTACAACTTTTAAGAACACCTTTATTATATCTCAAATACTGGATATTTATGTAGAATCTAAGTTATGCTGTAACCAATGCAAAAATCACTAACATTTAGCTCAAATGGTAAATCCATAATATAACCAACACCATTAGATCAATTTTTTTCTTTGTTCATCTGGCAGGTATAACTCGGATACAACGGCCGAACAAAATCTATAGTTAATAATATAAGGGTCAAGAGCCCAACTAAAGCAACCACTCATCTCCATAATGGTGACCTGAAATTCCGGTTTTCTCCTTCAGTGATTCTTGTGTCTTCAATAATTCTCAATCATCACTCAATTAATCACTTAAATATCTCTAACTTTAACACTCTTGAGTGTGGACTCGTATACACTCCCAGGTGGGATAATTTAACACTGAGTTTTTGCTGTGTACAAAGAGCCGTAGTTAACTGACAAGCTGAGCCATATCGCATTAAATATCGTTGGCGATATGTCCTCGATTTTAACGCGATTTGGCTCAGCTTGTCAGTTTATTACGGCTCTTTGTCGTAAATGCCGCTCCATCTGAAAGCAGGTGAAGGTGATTTACTACTAATCAAGGAACTGGCTTCATTGATTAGATGCGCATAACAATATCGTGCGATTAATCGTGCAGCCCTATTTTCCAGCTGTATTTACACCGAACAACAAAAGCGACGATAAACGGTTTAGTAACTTGCCATTTTGACATCTGGGTTAATTTTCTACTCAATGACACAATCACTCAAATGATCTATCGAATGTTTAAGTCACTGTATTGAGTTGTTCAGGTGCAATGTTACTTATTATATAGGCATGTAATCTATTCAAAATCAATTGTATTTAGATGTTTCTAATTAAAGTATACACTTAAAACATGTGGTTTAATTCAGTGTTATATTGTTTTTGGAAAGTTAATGAAGTAGATGTGAAATTAAAAATGAAGTAACCTTTACTTTACTTCAATTAAATGTCAAACTAAGTCCAGTAGTAGATTTTACTTGATGATAACCGGTAAGTCCTACAATTCATCTCTTTTTCAGTGATATTAAGACACTTACTATAAAGTGGGAATGTTGATTTGCAGAAAATATTTCTACTATACAAAATAGAGCAAACTTTGTTTGCAAATGTCTTTATTTTGTTTTTTGCATAAAGCAAAAGTGAGATTTGTTTTTATTCAATACAAAAATCTGTCTTTAGAGAAAGTGTCGACATCTTGGTGGGAATCTCGCATCTGTGAGTAATAAACAGGAAAATGATTTCCTGCTGAGTCTACTGCCTTGTTCTTCCACACGTGCTTGGATTGGTGCTACTGATGCTGTACAAGTAAGTTCAATTGTGTGTCCTAAAGGGACCTATTTGTTTTTCCAATCTAAAGTTTCTGCTTTAAACAGTGAAGGCAAAGTTTCTAATGAAGAGGTTTTAACTTAATTTGCTTCTTCCTGAAGTCTGACAACAGTAGTGCACTTTGTATTCACTCTCTTCACTCTTTAGGAAGGACACTGGTTGTGGAGTGATGGATCTTGTCTTTCGTATACCAACTGGTGCTCAGGACAACCTAACAATTACAAGCGTCACGAGAACTGTTTGGAGATCAACTTCACCTGTAAGAATACAGCTTTTTTTATATATATACTTTCAGTTATAATTTACAATCCAATTTTACATCACACAGTAAAATTAAATGACTCATTTGGATTTCACAAAGTGCCTTAAGTTGAATGCACTGTTTTCTAAACACTATAATGATCAGAATAACTTATTTCATTATTCCACCTTACAGCTAAACGTTGCTGGAACGATGAGTGCTGTTCAACATCATTATCCTATATTTGTGTTAAGGACCTGTGAGACTGTCATGCTGCTCCAGTTGCTTTAAATGAACTACATTTTTGCAATAATACAAAGCGTTATCAAATCTCTAAACTTTAATCTCTTTTCAATGTCTTCTCTGAAACGCACTCCTCAAATTAATAAAAGCGTTGAAATCAAATTGTGCATTGTCAAATTCATGTATGTAAAATAGTATATTGTGTAGCAAGGGTTTGAGGATATGGTTTAGAATGACATTAAATGATGTCATCAGGGGATTTAAACTGCACGCATGCTTCATCATTGGCATATATATTTTTTTTTATCATTGGCAAAGACATTTGCATGTTTGTTTCCTGGATTATAAGCAAATATGGAACTCATCCAGGGCCCTTTTGTCTTCTAAATATCCCAACACTTCAGCGTGAGAAACTTCTGCGAACAAATCAGATTGTTTGAACAAATCAAACTAAATCATGAACAATTCTAATCCATTTTATAAACCTTGTTTAATTCAATCAATAGTGATTTCACTATTCTGACATTGCCAGTTCTGATTCTAAACAGCTGATTGAAAACACAAAGGACATGAGCAGAAAAAAAAACCATTCTTGGGCCAAAAGTAATCTCCAATATAAGGAATTTCTCAGCAATATTTTACTGGGGCACTTTGTGAATTTAGGCTGCAGCGACATCCCCAGATCTATGGTATCTGAAAGTTAAGATGAAAATCATTTTAATTTGGCTATCTGCATCAAAATGGTATTTTCAAGGAAGAAAATTGGTTTTGGTGTAGGCCTATTTTTGATTCGGCTAGTTTTATTAACATACTACATTTTATTTGTACATTGTCATCAGATAATTTTACACTTGCACAATTATTTCGTCAATTTATTATCTTCAAAATGTGGGTGATTTTAGTGAGCAAACATGAGTTAGTGCATGCAAGTGAATCGATTCTTGGATCCAAAAACATGATCGTTCACAAACCAAATAATTGATGTCAGCATGCCCAGTTTGAGATGAGCAAAATCTGTGCAGAACAGATTTACATTTATTCATTTAGCAGACATGTTTATCCAAAGCGACTTACAAATGAGAATAGAAGCAGTTAAACTAACAAAAGGACAACAATATGTAAGTGCTATATGACCCCTCTCAGTAAAATTTAACGCAAGTTTTTTATTTTTATTTTATAGAATAGAAGAGAAAGTGTTAGTATTACTGGATCAAGTGCTGCCGAAAAAAGATGCGTCTTCAGCAGTTTTTTGAAAGTGGTTACGGACTCAGCAGCTCTGGTTGAGTTATCATTCATAGGCAGATCATTCCACCAACAGGGAACAGTCATGGTGAAGGTCCGAGTACTAGATGCTAGTACTTATTCATTAGATACTAGTACCTATTTATTAGACACTAGTATCTTTTGTAATTGTTACTAGTAACTATTCTTATCTTACTAGTCACAACTGCTTTTATACTAGTCTTATGTTATGACTAGTCAGAACGGCCACTGTAGAGTTAAATTAAAAATCTTACTAGTAACATTTGGAATAAATACTAGTATCTAATAAATAGGTACCAGTATCTATTGAATAAGTACTAGTATCTAAGACCTGGGTCTTTATCAATCCCTCCTTTCTTCCTTCTCTGCTAATATCTCTACTGCTAAAATGACTTACTATCACAACAAAATTATCAATTCTTCTGACTCTCGCATGCTTTTCAAAACCTTCTCTTCTCAATCGTCCTCCACCTCCATCAACCCTAACAGCTGATAATTTTGCCACATTCTTCATGTATAAAACAACCACCATCAGCGGCCAATTTACCAATCCACAAACTGACACACACATTTTACCCTCCTTCTCTCTACTTTCAGAGGCAGAGTCCCTAAACTCCTTTCCAATCGCCCTACCACCTGTCCACTTGATCCTATCCCCACTAATCTACTTCAAGCCATTTCTTCCTCAGTTGTACCCACACTCACGCACATCATAAACACCTCTCTTCACACTGGTACCTTTCCCACAGCTTTCAAGCCGGCTCGGGTAACCCCACTGCTTAAAAAACCCAATCTAAATCCAGCACATCTGGAAAATTACAGACCGGTATCCCTTCTTTCAATCGTCACGAAAGCACTTGAACGAGTTGTTTTCAACCAGATCTCCTCCTTTCTTACACAGAACAACCTTTTGGACAACAATCAGTCTGGTTTCAAAAGCGGACACTCAACTGAGACTGCCCTGCTCTCAGTAATTGAAGCTCTGAGACTGGCAAGAGCAGATTCCAAATCCTCAGTCCTCATCCTGCTGGATCTGTCTGCTGCCTTTGACACAGTTAACCACCAGATCCTCCTGTCAATCCTAAAGATGAGGGGCATCTCGGGAACTGCACTCCAATGGTTCAAGTCTTACCTCTCAGGTAGGTCCTTTAGGGTATCGTGGAGAGGTGTGGCATGTTAGACCCAACATCTAGCTACTTGGGTGCCTCAGGGCTCAGTGCTCGGACCACTCCTCTTCTCCATCTACATGACATCTCTAGGATCTGTGATTCAGAAACATGGCTTTTCCTATTATTGCTACGCTGATGACACACAACTCTACCTCTCATTCCAGCCTGACGATCCGACGGTAACTGCTCGTATCTCAGCCTGCCTGACAGACATTTCTGGCTGGATGAAGGACCACCACCTTCAACTAAACCTTTCGAAGACAGAGCTACTTGTGATCCCGGCCAACCCAACACTTCATCACAACTTCTCCATTCATCTAGGCTCATCATCCATAACTCATTCAAGGTCAGCTTGGAACCTTGGGGTTGTAATTAATGAGCAATTGAACTTCACAGACCACATTGCTCAAACATTGCCGGTCGTGTAGATTTGCCTTGCACAACATTAGGAAGATCAGGCCCTTCCTAACAGAGCATGCAACACGACTCCTTGTCCAAACGCTTGTTCTATACAGACTGGACTATTGTTATGCTCTCCTGGCTGGACTTCCAGCTTGCTCTGTCAAACCTCTACAACTGATCCAGAATGCTGCAGCCAGAGTGGTCTTCAATGAGCCGAAGAGAGCACACGCCACTCCTCTCCTCACAAAATTACACTGGTTGCCAGTTGCCGCTCGCATTAAATTCAAGTCACTGACGTTTGCCTACAGAACAACCACTGGCACTGCTCCCTCTTACCTACGCTCATTACTTCAGACTTATGTGCCATCCAGAAACTTGCACTCTGCTAGCGAATGTCGTCTTGTGGTACCATCTCAAAGAGGTACAAAATCTCTTTCTCAGACCTTTACCATGAATGTTCCCTGTTGGTGGAATGATCTGCCCAACTCAACCAGAGCTTCTGAGTCAGTAGCCACTTTCAAGAAACTGCTGAAGACGCATCTTTTTTCAGCAGCACTTGATCCAGTAATACGAACACTTCCTTTTCTATTCTATTCTGTTGGCATCTACGCTAATTTTAGTGTCTTTGTTTATCCCGAGGTTTTCCCGCAGCCTGCCGGATCCAGGCCGTTTCCAGATCTGACGAAGGACCTTCGCCTGGACCCGATGACAATGCAGTGCTGAAGTGCCAACTAGCCTCTCCCTATGGAGGATCCCTATACCACTCTACAGATAAAGCCTAGTGGAATTTTTTGGTTCGCGTACCTACCCGAAGTGATAAGATAAAATAAAATTCTGCATCAATTTATAGACAAGACAAGTAGTTTGTTTAGGCATGGTTTGTAAGGAATTACAAACCTGCGCACATATATTCAAACGTACATAACTATAGAATCAATTCTAAATGCGCATGTGAATGCCATCAGCGTCTATCACGGGTTCACGTTTAAAGTCTGTTTAGAGAGAACGGTGTCGTCTTAGCGGCCCCTAATTTAATAACAAATGATCATTTAGACGGAAGTGAATCAATCAAAACTAACTTTAGCTGGAAAAAACATTACTCAAGAACCACTATAAAACTAAACCAATCTCTGTTACCTTAAATTATAGGTTTATCTCTGTAAAGCTGCTTTGAAACAATCTACATTGTTAAAAGCGCTATATAAATGAGGATGACTTGACTATAAAAAAAATAAAATGAAAAAACTGCGTTAAATTTAACTGAGAGGGGTCATAGCACTTATTGTTGTCCTTTTGTTAGTTTAACTGCTTCAATTGTTCTCATTTGTAAGTCGCGTTGGAGAAAAGCATCTGCTAAATGAATAAATGTAAATGATCTGTTCTGCTCAGATTTTGCTCATCTCTAACTTGTCATGCTGACACCAATTATTTGGTTTGTGAACGAACATGTTTTTGGATCCAAGAATCGATTCACTCACTAAAATCACCCACATTTCAAAGAAAATAAATTGGCACAATAATTGTGCAAGTGTAAAATTCTGATGACCATGTAGAAATAAAATTGAGTATGTTATTAACTAGTTGAAACAAATAAAAATAGGCCTAAACCAAAACCAATTTGCTGCCTTGAATACCATTTTGATGCAGATCGCCGAATTAAAATGATTTTCATCTTTTTAAATTTGAGATTCCATAGATCTGGGGATGTCGCTGGAGCCTCTATGAAATTCACACAGTGCCCCAGTAAAATATTGCTGATAAATTCCTCAGATATTGGAGATTACTTTTGGCCCGAGAATGTTTTTTTTTCTGCTCATGTCCTTTGTGTTTTCAATCAGCTGTTTAGAATCAGAACTGGCAATGCCAGAAAAGTGAAATCACTATTGATTGAATTAAACAGGTTTAGAAAATGGACTAAAACAGTTCATGATTTAGTTTGTTCAAACAATCTGATTTGTTTGCAGAGGTTTCTCACACTGAAGTGTTGGGATATTTAGTAAACAAAAAGGCCCTGGATGAGTTCCATATTTGCTTATAATCCAGGAAACAAACATGCAAATGTCTTTGCCAATGATAAAAATATATATATATATATATATATATATATATATATATATTATATGCCAATGATGAAGCATGTGTGCAGTTAATGCCTGATGACATAATTTAATGCCATATCCTCAAACCCTTGCTACACAATATACCATTTTACATACATGAATTTGACAATGCACAATTTGATTTCAATGCTTTTCAGAATCAGAATAAGAAAGAGCTTTATTGCCAAGTGTGCTTGCACACACAAGGAATTTGTTTTGGTACTGAGGCTTCCAGTGGACATATACAAATACAACAAGAAACATAATACTACAAATTATAAGAATAAAAAATTAAAATATAAATATATATTTTATTAATTTGAGTGCGTTTCAGAGAAGATATTAAAAAGAGATTAAAGTTTAGAGATTTGATAACGCTTTGTAATATTGCAAAAATGTAGTTCATTTAAAGCAACTGGAGCAGCATGACGGTCTCACAGGTCCTTAACACAAATATAGGATAATGATGTTGAACAGCACTCATAGTTCCAGCAACGTTTAGCTGTAAGGTGGGATAATGAAATAAGTTATTCTGATCATTATAGTGTTTAGAAATAAAAATAAGAGCGCATTCAACTTAAGGCACTTTGTGAAATCCAAATGAGTCATTTAATTTTACTGTGTGATGTAAAATTGGATTGTAAATTATAACTGAATATATATATATATTTTATATATATATATATATATATATATATAAAAAGCTGTATTCTTACAGGTGAAGTTGATCTCCAAACAGAGCACAACGACGCAACTGGAACGAGGGAATCACTGGACATTAAGATCGTTTATGAGAGACTGTGAGTAGTTCAAAACAATCTCTATCCTCCTCTTGTATCTACGGGACTAGTGATGGCCAAATGAAGCTTTTGTGAAGCACTGAACCACTTGAGCCAATTGCTTCGAAAATGGGTTCATTACTCGAAGCTTCAGTTGCAGCGACCTCTCCTGGCAAAAAGCAAGGCTGCAGAAAAATTAATCAGTGAGCAGTATTGGAGAAACTACTTTAGTTCTGAAGCATCTTTGCTAAGATCACCCTTGGATTTTTAACTATATTTCCTTATAGTTAGACTTGGAAAACACTCGCTCACAAGGAACAGATGATGCTGGCGAACAATTTTTTTTGCAAGATTAAACAGATGAGGGTACACATTTTGATGGTTTCGCCAGTACGCCAGTGGGTCTTCTGATCTTGCTACTGGTGGATCAGTCATATACCTCTGCACCTCCACTGTAGCATCTGCTGTGGCATTCCTTGCCCTCCTTGCTTCAGAAGCATCTCTGTCCAGAGTTTCCCAAACGCAACCTGAAAGACAAATATGATGATAATTATCAGTACTGAAAGGTTTTAATTTCATCAATTAACTATTTATAACTTTACCTGTGGATGATGGATTTTCACCATTTGCAGGTGCTGGTTGAGCTGATGTGGAGGGCTGTTCTTCTGTAGGTGAATCATGTGATGGTGTGTATCTTATCAGTTGTGAGCATTGTGCTGTTAGTCGTCTTACTGATGCCTGTGCCTGTACTTGATTGTAGAATCCTATGGTTTTGAATCTAGGATCCAACAGTGTCGAAAGGGTCAGTGCTGTTTGGTTCTCCGTAGTCTCAAACTTGTTTTGCATCGCTGTCACCAAGTTCTGTCCCAGTAATTTAGCTGTGTTGTGGCTTGTTTTTCCAATTGTTTCATACAGGTACTGCATTAACATTTTTGTCATTGGGATAACCTTTGACCCTGACACTGACACTCTCTTCTCCTCAGACAGTTCTACTGTTGCCTGGTAAAAGGGGGCAAGCAATTGCAGGCATGCAGCAGCTGTTTCATAGTCCTCTGAAGACAATGGTCTTACATCTGTTTTCAGCGTTGCAAGAGCTGCCCCCACTGACTGTCTTTCTTCATAAAGACGTTGTAGCATGAGGAAGGTGCTGTTCCAGCGTGTGTCCACCTCCTGAATAAGCTTCTCCACTGGATGATTCATCTGCTCCTGTACTTCTTTGAGCTTTTCATTTGCCGTTGTGCTAGTTTTAAAGAATGTCACTTAGGGATGGGCGACATATCGCACGATATTGTTATACGCATCTCGTCAGTAATGCCGGTTCCTTGATTAGTAGTAAATAGCCTTCACCTGCTTTCAGATGGAGCGGCATTTATTACAAAGAGCCGTAGTTCACTGACAAGCTGAGCCATATCGCATCAATATCGTGGACGTATCGTATCGATAATTAATGCGATATGGCTCAGCTTGTCAGTTAACTACGGCTCTTTGTACACAGCAAAAACTCCAGTGTTAAATTAACACTCCTGCGAGTGTATATGAGTCCACACTCAAGAGTGTTAAAGTTAATGAGATAATTAAGTGATTAATTTAGTGATGATTGAGCATTATTGAACACACTTGAAGAATCACTGAAGGAGAAAATCTCAAATTGTAAGCCACCGTTATGGCGATCATTGTTTACTTTAGTTGGGCTCTTGACCCTTATATTATTAACTTTAGATTTTGTTTGTCTGCTTTATCTGAGTTATAACTGCCAGATGAACAAGGAAAAAAAAGTGATCTGGTGGTGTTGGTTATATTATGACAATCATCATTTGAACTTTGTTTTTGATTTATGTTGTTATAGCATAAATGTGATTCTGCATGAATATCCAGAATTTTAGTTATAATATAAAGGATTTCTTAAGTTGTTTTCTAAAAAAAAAAAACTTTCTTTTAGGCACACACAGACTTCAAGATTCAGTCTATGCATCTCAACAATGGTGACGAGCAGAATATTCAATTAGGAAAAGTAAATTACATAGAAAATTCAGATCATAATTTATTCATATCGCAATGCATGATGGGAGCCATTAATGAGTTGTGATTGGTGGCAGCCACTGCAACATGATTTATTATTGTCACCATTGTTGAGATTCATAGGCTGATTATTGATGTCTGTGTTTCTATATAAATTTATTTGAAAGTGTTTTGATCAGAACAATGTTTATTAAATATTTTGCATTATAAAAAACATACCTATACTCATATATGCTCTAAAATCACAAAGTTGTTGCCAGTAAGTTAAACCAAACTATCTCAATAAGACTCATTTTCAGATCACAGCATGATTATGCCAGAACATAACCAACACTAACAGATCACACTTTTCTTTGTTTATTTGACTGTTATAATTAAATAACAGTAGACAAACAAATTTAAAGTGAATGTATAAAGGTTAAGAGCCAAACTAAAGCAAACACTTATCGCCATAACGGTTGCTTACAATTTGTGATTTCCGCCTTCAATGATTCTGCTTGTTAACATCAGGTGTCTTCAATAATGCTCAAACATCACTAAATTAATCACTTAATTATCTCATTGACTTTAACACTCTTGAGTGTTGATTTAACACTGGAGTTTGTGCTGTAGAGTAAATGCCGCTCCATCTGAAAGCAGGTGAAGGCTATTTACTACTAATCAAGGAACCGGCTTTACTGACGAGATGCGCATAAGAATATCGTGCGATATATCGCCCATCCCTAATGTCACTACTTTTTGTGCCCTTGTGCGTAGGTTTTCTAGGCCAGGAGTTGCATCAAGACTCTTCTTCACCACTAAATTTAGGGAATGAGCAAAGCAAAGTGCGTGTCTGAGATTTAAACTTCTGACAGACGCAACCATATTAGCTCCTGCATCTGTCACAATTGAGGTCACTTTGCATTCAATACCCCATTCCTCCATGAGTGACCTCATAGCAGCAGAGATGTTAACAGCTGTATGAAGTTCAGGGAAAGGCAGCACTCCCAAAATGACTGTGGCCAGCTTCACAGAATCATCCACATAATGGCACGTCACTGCTAGATATGCATCCATATTAATGGAGGTCCACATATCAGCAGTCAGGCTCACAGCCTCCACCCTCTGCATAATGGCCTTGGCCTTGGCTTTCTCCTCATATTTCTGAACCACCATGTTCTTAAGAGCCTTTCTGGATGGAAGAGTGTATGTGGGATCAAGCAATGCCACAAACTCCTTGAAGCCACAGTCATCCCCGATGGAAAAGGGCTGCGAGTCCTTCACCACCATATTCACGAGAGCCTCATCTAGCTCTCGCTTCCAGTCCACTATTTATTTGTCTTAAAGACATAAAGAAATTAAAAATACTTTAATAAAAGAAATTAAGGATTTATGTGAAACTGCATTTAAATGAAGCAGACCTATGAGTCAAGGCAGTCATATCAGATTGTGTAAGTGTTTCTAGGTAATAATAATATAATACATAGCCTACCTTGATTTGTGTTCCCATGGTTTTTAGCAGCTCCATGCTTGGCAGTGAAGTGCCAATCATGGAGGAAGTATTCCCGTGATACTTCAGCTCGGTTGAACACACCAAGCACCGGACCTGTAAAGAAAGCAATTTGTAAATAAAAATGCAATTTGAGTCTATTGATAGCTACTGGCTACACTAATCATGTACATCATTTTACTGTTATGCTACCTTAATATAGACCATAGCTATAGAAGGCTACTGTACTGACAGTCACTGTTGTATAAACTTTACTTTTCCTACTTTACATGTTAAACAGCCAGAACACCCACCTTATCAGGAGCGATCAATTTGAACTGTTCCCACATGTCAGAACAACCTCTCTTCCTGGCTGGTTCCATAATGATCCAATACAAACGCAACACCAACAACTCGACAGCAATAACACACCTACTACGACAACTCTACAAATTGTACATTGTTTAGAGTGGTTATAAAGACTAAAAGGCGCTCAAAACTGTTTCAACCTATCACCTGTCAGAATCGAGACGCGCCGTTCCAGTGAATCACCTGATTGGACCGCAAAACCAGTCAGATGATTCATTCAGGCAATGAAGCACTTGCTGCTTCGGACGTCATATGTCACATGATTTTTTTCGCACCAAAGCAAGCTTTGAAGCAGTGGTTCTCTAGGTTTGTAGTTCAGGGTTTCGAAGCACGTATCGAAGCTTCAGCGTCACACTGCCATCACTATACGGGACTCCTTGATGCGAATGCCAGGTCAGAAAATGGGCGACGGCCCTCTATGTGTATATTTCCCACTGAGTGCTGAGATGAAGTGATGTGATGCACTGTTTGGATGTGTGAAGTGTGAACTTAAACCCGCTGGATGTCCATTGCTTACCTGAGCTTTCTGTCACGTCCTAAATACTTAAGAGGAGGCTAACACTGTTGTACTTTACAGATGTTGAGTGTATTTTCTGACAGCCTATTGAGAAGAGGGACACATGTAGTGAATACCCAACCGACTGCTTGCAGTGAAACAGTGAAGCTCTCCCGCCGTAAGTTCTCTGTCTGTCGTCTCTGAAGAAGAGGATTACGTGCCGTATACTCACCTGTCTGCTTCGCAGTGAAGCTCCCCAGCCGTAAGTTCTCGGTCTGCCACCTGTGGAGAAGAGTACGTGCCTGGACACTCACCTGGCTGCTTGGCAGCGAAGCTCCCCAGCCGTAAGTTCTCTGTCTGTCATCTATGAAGAAGAGGATTACGTGCCGTATACTCACCTGTCTGCTTTGCAGTGAAGCTCCCCAGCCGTAAGTTCTCTGTCTGTCATCTATGAAGAAGAGGATTACGTGCCGTATACTCACTTGTCTGCTTGCAGCGAAGCTCCCCAGCCTGAAGTTTCCCAGCCGTAAATTCCCTGCCTGTCACCTGTGGAGAACAGTACGTGCCTGAACGTTCACCTGGCTGCTTGGCAGTGGAGCTCCCCAGCCGTAAGTTCTCTGTCTTGTCACCTGTGGAGAAGAGTACATGCCTGAATGCTCACCTGGCTGTTTGGCAGTGAAGCTCCCCAGCCGTAAGTTCTCTGTCTGTCACCTGTGGAGGAGAGGAGTACGTGCATGAACGCTCACCTGGCTGCTTGGCAGCGAAGCTCCATGGCCTGAAGCTCCCCAGCCATAAGTTCTCTGTCTGTCACCTGTGAAGAGGAGGATTGCGTTACCTGTACACTCACCTGTCTGCTTAGCAGCAAAGCTTCTCAGTCGGGAGTTCTCGGTCTGCCATCTGGGAAGAAGAGATGGACATACCCGAAACGCACATCTGGATTGTCCTTGGACGGAACGATCCTGCGCAGAAGACTCTACCTCTAAATCTTTTATCTCATTTTATATTAAATAAATTATTATTCACTTAAAGTCTTGTCTGTCCTCCTTGCCTGGCCTCTGTCCGACTCCCCAAGGGTGGTACTGGTTCTGAGGGGTGGTGTAGCCCGATTAGCCGCCCCGACCTGTGACATGTGACCAAATCATCTTGTAACACATTACCTGTGCTGTGCTCTAGTCAGTCGGACCAGAAAAGTACTTGTAGCATCGGGGTCCAAATTTCATCCATGTAGCGGGGCATCTTCTGGCATTGTTTATGGGACTATGTGCTGAAAACACAGCAAACTTATTAATCGTGCAAATACTAGTCAATGGAATATTGTACATTTCCAAAAGGTTTTAAAAAAGCAAGGGTTTTTACAAATAAATGTATTGTTACCTTCTGTATTCCCCATGAAGAAGATAATGAAGAGAAGCAGAAAACTTTTCAGCATTGCCATGATGAACCTGAAATGAATAAGCAGGAAAAGTTAAATGTCTGCATGCACTCATATGCCACACACTGTGATTCTCAATGCATTTAAAGACAAAGAACAAAAATACTTGAGGTAGAACATTTATTCAGAACTCACTTTGGTTTTTAAATTCTTGCCTTCAGTCTCCGAGAAAGATTTTGTGAAGAGCCAGAGCCTGTGTAACACCATAACACTGTCATATCTATTGAATGAAGATGGGTCATATTTATACACATAATATCAGGCAATAACTGTCACGGAGTCATCAGTAACACCTGCACACCATCAGCGCCCAATCACCCGACTCCGCCCATCCACTCGTTATCAGCAGAGTACTGATCACCACACCTGCACCCGCTCATCACCAGCACCACCACATATAAACCCACACATCCCTTCACTCATTAGCTGTGTCAAGGCTGCATCCTCTGAGGCCGTATTTGAAGGCCGATTGAGCCACGATGAAGGACGTCCCAATTCAAAGACTGCACCCTTTGTGGAACGTTTAAAAACGTAATTATAAAATATATTATTCATTACAAATTTGTCACATCTTTTTCTTATGCAAATCAACTTTTGTCTATCCAGTGACACAATGCACTGAAATACTGTTTTTCATTAAAATGTTTTATGGTAAAAAAAAAAAAAACTGATTATAAAATAATTATGTATTCAACAGGAAATAATTCAACAACTACTCTACAGTCAATTATAAATGTAAAATAAGATGTCAAAAAACAACAAAATCACCATTATGTATTATATATTTTACTTAATTGTGCAATATTTAAAAAGTAGATAAGGCTATTAGGAAAATAAACTTAGGGCTTTAAAAACAGTGTTTTTAATAACATTTGGGATTACAGTAAAGGAAAAAAACACGGAATGTGTTTTATCTGATCATTCCCCATCTGTACGTTTAGCGTAACAGGATGCGCATGGTTTTGGAGCGCACGGCCCATCAATCAATCACAGCTGGACAGACGGACAACTTACTTAGAGACGGCAGCTTTCATGCAAGTTGAGTGCATTTTGCTTGTTGTATGAATTAAACACTTTTATCACAATGCTGATTAACTTATTTGCATGTTTCTAGGTATGTTCTGGTGTAGGCAGTGAATAATTCCACTTTGCAATATACAGTAGCAGCTATGCTATCTGTTCTGTAGAGCAATGTTTCCCATCCCTGTTCCTGGAGGCACACCAACACTACACATTTTCCAACTCTTTCTAATCAATCACACCTGAATCAACTCATCAGCTCATTAGTAGAGACTCCAAGACCAGAAATATATGGCTCAGATAAGGGAGACATCCAAAATATGCACTGTTGGTGTGCCTTCAGGAGCAGGGTTGGGAAACATTGCTGTAGAGCAGAGGTCTTCAATCCTGTTCCTGGAGGGCCACTGTCATGCAGAGTTTAGTTCTAACCTGCTTCAGCACACCTGCCTTTGTATATTCAAGCGATCCTGAAGAGCTTGATGAGCTGATTCAGGTGTGTTTGATTAGGGTTGGAACTAAACTCTCCAGGCCCTCCAGGAGCAGGATTGAAGACCTCTGCTGTAGAGTGATCATTACGGGCCATTTCTACGTCTAAATATCCAGGTTTTGTTTTCCTGTTGCTTACTTAATGTCATAAGCTGATCGGTCTGTGCAGACCTGCTTCAAGACAGAAGCAAGTATGAAAACAGAAAAAACAGTTACAAATTCTAATAGTTCTTGATTCGAATTAAAAATGTTGTTTTAGAACAATGTGTATAAAGGACAAGATCCTTTTAACCAAACAGTACTGATAAAAGTAGCCAATTGAAAGGCTCGAGTACATGTCATTTGTGGTCAGAGGTGTCAAATCCACGGTCAGAAAGTAAAAGTCCTGCCATATTTTTATTTCACCCATGAACTCACACAGCAAAAACCCCTTTGTTAAATTAACTCTCATGGGAGTTTATTTGACTCCAGACTCAAGAGTGTTAAAGTTAATGATATAATTAAGTGATTGATTGAGTGATGACTGAGTATTATTGAGGACACCTGATGATAACAAGCAGAATCACTGAAGGAGAAAGGCACATTTTTAAGTCTCCATTATGGTGGTCAGTGTATACTTTAGTTGAGCTCTTGACCCTTAAACTGATAATGTTAGTTTTTTTGTTTGACTGTTGTAACTGAGTTATAACTGTCAGATGAACAACAAGAAAAGCTGGTCAGGTGGTGTTGGTTGTGTTTAGATGAAATCACATGTTAACCTTGACCTGAATCACAGAACTCATTAAGAAAAAATTACCTTATTGATTACAACAGATTATGACTATACAGTATACTATTTTCTGCATTATCAATATAACCCAACACATATCTTAAAAGTTGTTCTGATCCAAAAACTTTAAATGAACTTTGGACACACAGACATCAAGAATCAGCCTGTGATTCTCACCAATGGTGACAATTATAAAGTATGTTGCAGTGCATTCTGGGTGCAACCAATCATCAATAATCATACATGGCTCCCATCATGCATTGCGGTATGAATAAATTATGATCTGAATTTTCTTAGTAATTTCCTTTACCTAATTGAATATTCTGGTTGTCACCATGGTTGAGACTCATACACTGAATATTGATGTCTGTGTGTGTGTGCCTAAAATAAAGAGTTGCTTTTTTTTATCAGAACAACTTAAAATAAATCATTTAGATTATACAGATAAACTTAGATTATTTTCTTTAGAAACTTTGTGATACTGTAATGACCAACATGCTTTTAAGATAAGAGAAGGCTCTAAACGAGTTCAGTGACACTGATCAAATGACGATTATGTGTAAACATAATATCATCTGATCACCTTTTCTCTTTGCTCATCTGGTTGTTACAACTCAATTACAACAGTCAAACAAAAGATTGATTAAATATTTAAAGGTCACCTGCCCAACTAAAACAAACACTAATCTCTCTAATGGTGACTAAAAATTTTGATTTTCTCCATCAGTGATTTTGCTTGTTATCATCAGGTGTCTTCAATAATGCTCAATCATCACTCAATTAATCATTTAATTAGCTCATTAACTTTAACATATTTGATTGTTGATTTAACACTCATATTTTAACACTTTAACAATATTGAGTCTGGAGCCAAATAATCTCCCATGAGAGTTAATTTAACACAGGAGTTTTTGCTGTGTGAGTTCATGGGTGGAATAAAAATATGGCAGGAATTTTACTTTCTGACCCTGGATTTGACACCTCTGTTTGTGGTAAATATAAATAATAAAATATGATTAAGGAACAAGAGGAATCAGTGATTGTTTAATCTGTATTTATGACATCTCACTCCAAGGAGACTAATCTGCAGTCATTTAAACCAGTATATATTTAGTAAAACAATTATTTGAATAATTACACGGCTTCAGCTTTTGACAATTCTGTACATGCTCATCCACACAAATCTATGTAATATTTAAGTTTAATTTGCTTAATTATCACATTGTTTTCTGTCTTGCAATTTAATACGTATTTTGTTAATTTTCTGTTAAAACATTTTTTAAACTTTTTTTACCAAATGCAATGTTTCTCTGTTTTCTCTCAGCCTACCATGTCATCAGATCAAGAGATGCCGCCGGCGATCTTTGACAGAGTTTTTAACAGCATCTCAAGAGCCAAACAGCAGCTCTCAGCTAACACTAATAACAACCTCCTTACTTCAACTACGCCTTTTCCGGCGTCAGGTCCAACAACTTCACAGTAAGTCGGGCTTTGCTATGTAGCAATTTGCATAATTAACAGTGATTTAACAGTGATTAGGGTAAATAATTACTTGATATGTAAGGATTTCAGATGTAACACAGTGTTATTTGAATTGTAATTCCAAAATAAATTTCAAAACCATTTTGTAACTGAGGTTGCTCAAAACATTAGCTTATCCTGTTTATTCATAAAAAGAAATTACTGTCATGACAGATCATAAAAACAAGTATTTAGAAATATTTTATTTTTGTCTATAATTTAGCTTTTACACTCTAAGACAATGCACAGATCATTTGACACACAGTATCAGATTGTTTTTTTTTCCATCCATTGCTATGGTTATCAGTCACTTGGATTCAGCTGCACATTTTAATGAGTTTATTCAAGCAAAACTTTTTATTTTGTAGTTAGTAGCATGAAAAACCTTAATACAGCCTTAAAAAAGTGAGCAAAGTTTGCTGGCATTATTATCACTAGGGCTGGGCGATATATCGCACGATATTGTTATGCGCATCTCGTCAGTAAAGCCGGTTCTTTGATTAGTAGTAAATCACCTTCACCTGCTTTCAGATGGAGCGGCATTTACTCTACAGCACAAACTCCAGTGTTAAATTAACACTCAAGAGTGTTAAAGTTAATGAGATAATTAAGTGATTAATTTAGTGATGTTTGAGCATTATTGAAGACACCTGATGTTAACAAGCAGAATCATTGAAGGCGAAAATCACAAATTGTAAGCAACCGTTATGGCGATAAGTGTTTGCTTTAGTTGGGATCTTAACCTTTATACATTCACTTTAAATTTGCTTGTCTACTGTTATTTAATTATAATATTCAAATGAACAAAGAAAAGTGTAATCTGATAGTGTTGGTTATGTTCTGGAATAATCATGCTGTGATCTGTAAATGAATCTTATTGAGATAGTTTGGTTTAACTTATTGGCAACAACTTTGTGATTTTCAAGTATATGAGTATCGGTATGTTTCTTGTAGTCCAAAATATTTAATTAACATTGTTCTGATCAATACACTTTCAAATAAATTTTTTTAGAAACACAGACATTAATAATCAGCCTATGAATCTCAACAATGGTGACAATAATAAAGCATGTTGCAGTGGCTGCCACCAATCACAACTCATTAATGGCTCCCATCATGCATTGCGATATGAATAAATTATGATCTGAATTTTCTATGTAATTTACTTTTCCTAATTGAATATTCTGCTCGTCACCATTGTTGAGATGCATAGACTGAATCTTGAAGTCTGTGTGTGCCTAAAAGATTTTTTTTTTTTTTTTTAGAAAACAATATTATCATGCTCAACAGTAACACTTATAATTTGAATAATTGTAATGCGATGATCAGATATCTAAATCAGAGAATATCATATGTTTGGGCGGTTGACGGGTGGATTATTTATTTTTAACAGTGGATTCGGGGGACTCAAAGTGCACCAGATTAATGAATGTATCTTTAAAATGTACAAAATTTTCTGGCGATACGTCCGCGATATTGATGCGATATGGCTAAGCTTGTCAGTGAACTACAGCTCTTTGTATTAAATGCCGCTCCATCTGAAAGCAGGTGAAGGCTATTTACTACTAATCAAGGAACCGGCTTTACTGCCGAGATGCGCATAACAATATCGTGCGATATATCGCCCAGCCCTAATTATCACCTGAAGCTGTTTATTACTTTAGGTCAATTTGAGGTATGCAAAGTGGTACACTTTCAAAAACTCATAACCAATGGAGCTCTCTACACTGCAATGATTTTCTTATTATACTTTCTTGCATTTTTTTTGGTGGGCATAAACGTATTTTAAATACAGGAAAAAAATCCTTTTAAAAACAGGAAATGTTACTTATTGTTAACCAAACTTGGTAGTGATCTGTATATTAAACCTGATCTTACATACAGTATATGATTAGCTGATGAGCTGTTGTTTATTTTATGTTGCTTATGTGTATTTTCAATTTTGTCTGCCAGTGCTACACAACTGTGAATTTAAACTTAATAGGTTTTCATTTGGCAAGAGCAGGAAAAGGACGGAAGATAGAAAAAGTGCATGCAAATAGTGTGAAAGACCTAAAAAAAGCTATTGGAAAGCGCAGGCTCTATATAGTCCCAATAGCTGAAGTTTCACAGGTATGACTTCACTACATGTTAAACAAAGTCCAAGGGCCAGATTTACTTTTGTTCCAGCACAACCCTCCTTTGGCATAACCAAACTTTATGATGTGATTCACTAATGTTCGTCAATGTACTAGTATTTCTCAGACTTTTACACTTCCAAGATATTTTCAGTTGAGACAGTTCAAACATGCATTTTAGTCTGGGACTAGCCTTAAAGGGTCACTCCACCCATTTGCATTAAGCTTTCCATTGTTAGAAACCCAGTAATACTATTGAATGGTCCTGAAACAATCTTTCATTGTCCCCTGAGACGAGAGAAATCCACTATTTACCTTTTTCACTTCCGCCTACAATGACGCAAAAATCGTCAATTTGCGTCATTGTAGGAGGAAGTGTAAGAATGGGGTATTTCTGTAAAGACTACAAGCACTAGTTCCCACCCTTTCCAACCCGCCCATTGGGGGATGGACCTAATGCGCTAACAGACCTATCACAGATCAGTGGGCGGGACTTCACTTGTAGATACTGAAATCAATATCAGCCATCTTGTTTATAAGCTAAGCTAACAAGCGCTGTGGAGATAGGAAGTAACGACAATGACGGAAGAAACTAAACATGATATGGAAGTAGAGGATTTTGAAATTTTGCTGCTCGAATCCGCTGTTCGTGGCTATCTTTACGAGCCGCAATATAGTGAAGAGCAGCTGAGCCTGATGGAGGAACAGGAGGCGGCCGCCTGTCGCGGACGAGGAGCCCGGACTGGCTCGAGCTGGGCGGACTGCTGGTGCCTGTGCTCTCGCTGTGCACTACGGACACAGATAGAGTTCGTCTGCTGCAGAGAATTTCAACGATAGCAATTTCTCCTGGACGAAATCTCTGAATCAGACGAGCACACGGATGTTTGTGTTGTGATGTTAACCATCCTAGTGTCGCAACGCATATGTTCTGACGGAACATCCAGGTATCATGCAATAATTCACCATATAGAAAGAAATACAAACGAGGAGTAATTCGCTAATGAGTTTGCCAATGTAACGGGGTTCGTTGTTGTGGGAAGAAGGAGGCGGGAACCGGCGCACATTTAAACATTTTAATAGTAAAATAAACAAATACAAAACAAAAGTATAAGCCAGCTGGCCACACACAACAGAAACAAAACATAAAATCAGGCCTGTTCCTTTTGTGCTTCCGCTCCTCCGTGAGAGATATGAGACCGCTGCGTCTCACAGGTGTCATTCATTATCACTCGCGTCGTCCTCTCACGTCCCTCGCCCTGCTCGCCACAGCCAACTAACTAGACATTTTGTGTGAAATGAATTTAAAAACTCTTTTGGCAGCTAGCCTTGTAGACGGATTTCTAGTTTCGGATTTTCAAACAGAGAGTGATTTCTCTGTTTGCGCTGTTCTGGATTAGTGGGAGTGGCTTGCGGAGCTGTGCAACGTGGTGCATTGTGGGAGTTGTTGTCTTACATACAAATGCGCCCTAAAGTTATTTTCTGTCTTTTCTCGGTCAAGAGGGCACCAAATTCAAAATTTCTTTTACATTTCGACTACATATATAACCCACTTTCAATAAAGATTAATCTTGAAATGGGTGGAGTGACCCTTTAAGCCTTGTCTGTGAAACCAGGGGTTAATGTTAGGTGACAGTTCAAGTAACTTCTTTACTCTGCAGTAACTCTTAAAAAATTCTTTGTCATTGTATTTTTTTGTCTTCTCTTAGGTAATGACACCATCCGCAGCCATTCCCCAGAACTCACAACAACCATCCAGCACTACAGCACTTGATGAAACCTCCTTCAGTGCTGAGACTACAGAATCTGTAAATCTCTGTGTGAGTGAAGTTATTTTTGATGTTGTCAATGGTTGTAAATATGACTGATTTGTGACTCATAGTTGTACTTTATTTCCTTCAGGAGTGGCGAGCTGTACGTTCCCAGCAAGATAATAATAATAATAATACATTTTATTTATAATGCGCTTTTCTCAAACCCAAAGCGCTACATTAAAATAAATAAAACAACAATGGCACTGCAACAATCAGAGAAAAACAGCCTTAAATAAATGTGTCTTAATCAGTTTTTTAAAGTGTTCCAGTGTTGGTGCATTTCTGATGGTAGGAGGAAGCACATTCCATAGCTTGGGAGCTTTGTATAAAAAGGCTCTTTCCCCCATGGTCTTAAGCTTACATGAAGGCTGATTAAGTAAAAGAGAATTAGAAGAACGGAGAGAACGTGATGGAGTATAAGGGCTAATCAGATCACAAAGGTACTCTGGTGCAGTCGCATGTAGCACCTTGTATGTTAGTATAAGAATTTTTAAATCAATTCTCACATTTATGGGAAGCCAGTGCAACTGTGAAAGTACCGGTATGATGTGTTCATGAGGAGAAGTACGAGTGAGCACACAGGCAGCAGAGTTTTGAATGTATTGTAGCCTGCTCAGAGATTTAGCTGGAAGGCCAGAGAACAAGGCATTACAATAATCTAACCTAGTTGTAATAAAGGCATGTATAAGACTCTCTGTGTCTGCAAAAGAAAGAAAAGGTCTAAGTCGAGCAATGTTTCTCAGGTGGTAAAAGGACGTTTTAGAGATGTTTTTTATATGTGCTTCAAATGTTAGCTGTGGATCAAAAATGACACCAAGATTCCTC
This sequence comes from Gila orcuttii, assembly GCA_026230005.1. Lineage (NCBI taxonomy): Eukaryota > Metazoa > Chordata > Actinopteri > Cypriniformes > Leuciscidae > Gila > Gila orcuttii. Next base: position 10,352,676 of record JAPDVR010000020.1, on the reverse strand, counting down.
ACCTGTAAAGTTGGAGGTACCACCGCCACTGTACCAATCTGCATCAATTTTGTTTTGGAGCCGTTCAGCTTCAGGAAGTTATTCTGCATCCATAAACTGATCTCTGCTAGACAACTACGCAATGCTATTAATGAGCAATGAACATCAGGACTAGTGGTGATGTAAATCTGCGTATCATCCGCGTAGCAATGATACCCAAGACCATGTTTACTGATGATCTGCCCAAGTGGAAGCATATAAATGTTAAATAAAATTGGACCCAGCACTGAGCCCTGAGGAACTCCCTGTCGAACAGGCACGGTGTCAGATTTGTAATTACCCAAGCTTACAAACTGGGCATGTTTCGTTAAATAGGACTGAAACCAACTGAATACTGCTACAGAAACACCCAGCCAATTTTCCAGCCTATCTAGCAGAAGAGAGTGACATATAGTATCAAAAGCAGCACTGAGGTCTAATAAAACCAAAATACTGCATGCACCTGAATCTGCCGCAATAAGTAAATCATTTACAACCCTCACTAGAGCTGTCTCAGTACTATGACCCTTTCTGAACCCAGATTGAAAAGGTTCAAAAAGACTATTTAGTGATAGGTGATGATTTAATTGAAAAGCCACAACATGCTCCAAAACTTTAGCCAAGAATGGAAGGTTAGAGATTGGCCTGTAATTGGACAAATCAGAAACATCACAGCCAGGCTTCTTAGGGACTGGTGTAATGGCAGCTGATTTTAATTCTGGAGGAATAGTTCCAGAACTCAATGATAAATTCACAATCGAAGTCATATGAGGGGAGATTGATGCAAGGCAGTTTATAATAACTGAACAGGGTACCGGATCTAAAATACTGGTAGTTGAGTTCATGGACTTAACTATACTCATAATAAAATCGACTCCAACCATATCAAAGTTCGAAAAGGTAGTGGTCGGAGGATTAAAAGGCTGAATATCAACTAGCTCAGCTGGGGTGCTAGAGATTAAAGAGCTGTATAAACCCTCGATCTTTCCTGTGAAATAGTGAAGAAACTTATTACACTGGTCAACCGAAGAATGAACAATGGCCTTAATTGGTTTGTGAAGATTGTCAACAGTCTTAAATAAAGATTTTGAATTTGTTGCAGCATCTCATATAATACTTGAATAATAGTTCTTACGAGCAGTATTCAGGGCAGAATGGTAAGCAGACTGTTGTTGAGTGTAGAGAAGCCTATGTACCGTCAGGTCAGACTTTTTGTACTGCCGTTCTAATTGCCTTCCAGCAGGTTTCATTAAACGTAACTCCGGAGTATACCATGGACAGGGTTTCCTAAATGTAACAACCCGTTCTCGCACAGGTGCAAACTCGTCCAGAAGTGCAGTTAGCATGGAATTATAGTGCTCAACAGAGTTAGTGATGGGAAGCCCAGAAAGAGAAGTCGAAATGAGAGTGAAATCCATGTGCTTGATATTTCGAAATTTAATGGTGCGTTTAGGAATGGATCGTGAAGATATACCATTCAAGTCAAAAGTAATAAGTCTGTGGTCACTTATACTCATGTCAAAACTATCCATAGATTGAATCCCAACGCCAGCAGAGCAAACCACATCCAATGTATGGCCCAACCTATGGGTCGGAAAAGTAACATGCTGTATAAAATCAAAACCATCCAACATGTCCAAAAAGGTAACAGTATTAACACAGTTAGGATTATCAATATGAAAATTTATATCACCAGTCAACACCATTGCAGGACAGAGTGGACTAAGAAGTGTCAACAACTCTGTAAACTCAGAGAAAAATACAGGATTAGGTTTTGGTGGGCGATAAAAGAGCAGCACAAGAACAGGTGAGGCACAGTTGATTTTAAAAACCAGACATTCAAAAGATGAAACACTAGGAGCATCAATAACATTAACTGATACAGTAGGCCCAAATATTACAGCCAGGCCACCACCTTTGCCAGAAGCTCGAGGCACATCCATGTATTTATATCCAACTGGGGCACACATATTCAAATTAAGATAGTCATATCTTTGTGCCATGTTTCACTGAGGCAAAGAATGTCGATTTTTTTATCAAGAATAGTATCAGTGATAAGTGCCATTTTATTGTTTATTGACCTCGTATTAAAGTGAGCAATTCGCATAGTGCTGCAAAACACATTTGTCAAACACTTTTGACAGAGAGCCTCTGGATAGCTGAGATTTTCATGACAGATTCCACGGCGTACAAAGGTACGACGCAGCGTGCCTCTGCTGTTCGACCAAAACACAGTAGTGCTAATCCCAGCACCGGCAGCAGAACGACTCTGACGAGAGCCTCTATGAATGTATCTAGGCCGGCGAAGGTGGTGCAAGGAACGCAAAGATTGTATAATGCTATTTGGACGGTCATGGTGATCCAGAGATAAAAGTCCAGATAAAGAGTGACTCAGCATGGTGATGTCCAGAAGTTTAGTCCACTGCTTAGCGTTGGTTCCTGATATAATAAAGACGGCAATAATCCAGGTGATTAAGTGAAGTCGCATGATGACGCTCAAGTTGTTATACATCCATTACACACGCAGAGCTTGACACAACACCAGGGACCCATCTGATCTCACACGGAGACAGCCGCGAACAGTAGGCAGGCAGCAGGGACAGTGCAGAAGTAAACGAAGTATATGAAGATGAAGAATATAATGCTTCTCTGTTGGCAGATATAGAAAGGTAATTTTTGCCTATTCGCAGTTTGCTTGCCAAGGTTCAAGTTTGTTTATTGCAGGACAGAAGGAGGCACTGCTATGAGGTTCCGGAAGAAAAGCGCAAAAAGGTTAGTGCTGCCACTACATATTTTATTGTTTAATTTTCTTATATATATATGTATACATTTTTTTTTTTTTTCAGGTCATTGAGGAAAGACGCCAGCGAATGGCAGCCCGTGTTGAACCTCTAGATGGAGAATATCTGAAAGCCAAATATCCAAATGGAGATGTGAATAAGAGGAAGTTCATCATGTTTGATCCAAATTCAAGTAAGACGTTCATTGTGAAGGAGTAAGTTTTTTTTTCATAGATGTTTTATTTAGTTATTTTTCCTAATTTCTGGATTTCTTTATTTTATTAATATTTGCCATCATGGGCTCTTTGTTTTTAGGTCTTGTTTGATTTTATTGGAAAAGATGAAATGGCCAGTGAGGTGTTCAGAATCCAGGAAGCTACTTCTTCAAATGCTATAGAGAGCACTTCTACTGGGTCAATTTCAGATCATGGAATCAAACCGTTCTCTACATTGTATGTCCTTTGGACATGACCTTTTGATAATCTGGTAAGTTGCTACCACAGTTTTTTTTTCATAATGATTTTGATTTGGCCATATCCATGACCTTTTATTGATAAATTATCATCATTTTTGGCCTGATTGTCCCTGTTAAATTTTATCTTAAGGCTTGTTAAGAATCCCTGCGTCCCAGTTTGCCTACTTATACCATGCCCTAAAAGTATGTGCTCTTTTTGTGAAGAAAAAGTGCATACTTTTGAGTGCGTTAGAGAAGAGCAAGCTTTGGGACATACTATCCAGTCATAAAACTGTGTCTTTAACGGACACCATAAACTGGCCTGTCAATAATCTTTTCACAGTTAATATCCTCCACATTTAATTAAATTTAATTTGCTACTAGCCTGAGAGAAAATAAGTAGTATGTTGATCTGCAAATTATGGGTCTTGCATGTAAAGACATTTACATTTATGCATTTGGCAGACGCTTTTATCCAAAGCGACTTACATTGCATTCAAGGTACACATTTTGTCAGTTCTTGCTTTCCCTGGGAATCAAACCAATGACCTTGGCGTTGCTAGCGCCAACACTCTACTGTTTGAGCTACAGGAAAGCCTGTAACGACGTTTGAAACCTTGCTATGTGTCCATCCACCTATTTTTATGTGCATTTTGCATGAAAACATGCACATAATCTAAGATTGAAACACATTTACCAAATAAAATCCAGTACATGACAGATTATAACTCATCATGCCCAAATGTATATAGTCAGTACAGTTGTGTTCAGTCTGTAATTACAGTCTACATTTATGTCTGTGTGTAAGTGTTTGAAATCTTTTCCAGTGTAAGTATATAGTCTTCAGATGTGTTGAGTTCCTTCTTAGAATGACTCAGCTAGTGTGCTTGAAATGACTGGAAATGACTTTAGCAGAGTCACGTGACAAATGTGTAAGGGAGGCAGCCCCTGTGGTAAAAACTGGTAGAAAGTGGTCAGCAAAGAAATCTGTAGCAGAGGCAAAGGCTGACCTTCAAATTGGGGATATCGTAGGACAGGTGCAGCATGGAAGAGGGGGTTTTGGGCTCAGTTTAGCTCCTCCTAAATGGCACAAGGCAGGCCCAGCTCAAAGGAGGAAGCTGGCCAAGCAGGGAGAGTGGATGAGATGGGAAAGTGTGGAACAACGCAAAATGGGCTGGCAAGACCTTTGGTCAATGGAAGAGAGTAGGATCAGTTTCCTTATTAGGTCAACATATGATGTTCTCCCATCACCGCAGAACCTAAACCTCTGGGTAGGAGAGGATCCCTCTTGTCCTTTGTGTTCATCACCTGCCACATTAAGGCACATTTTGACAGGATGTAAGGTGGCTCTTAGCCAGGGTCGGTTTACTTGGCGCCTTGACCAAGTATTGCGATGTTTGGCTTATTTTTCCACCTGAGTTTGCAACCACTAACCTACGACCAGATATTGTTTTGTGGTCTGGATCAGCACGCATTGTTCAACTGATAGAGTTAACAGTGCCATGCAAGGATGCGGTAGATGAGGCATATCAGAGGAAGAAACTGAGGTATGCTCATCTGGCCACTGAAGCAGTACAGCGAGGATAGAGAGTCCAGGTTTATCCAGTGAAAGTGGGTTGTCGAGGTTTTGTGGCACACTCTACAACCCGGTTCCTCAGAGACGTCGGATTCAGTGGCCAAGAGTTGCGTCGCACAGTAAAGAACTTATCTGAAGCAGCAGAAAGGAGCAGCAACTGGCTGTGGTTGAGACGGAAAGATTCTAGCTGGCTGTGTACAGGCCGCCATGCTACGGTTTCGTAGAATTCTTGAAACTTGAAGAGTCTGTTGGTTTATTTGTATAGGTTGTATAGTATTTACAGTCATTATGTTCCTGTGTATATTGCGTGAATGACGGGTGGTTGGGCAGATATTGTGTTTTGCGGTAGGTGGTATGCCATACGGAACCGTTGCCACGGCTCGACAGCCTTAGTCAAACGGGTTGGCGCGTATGGTTGGGTTGCGGAGAGATTGTGAGATTGTGGTTAGGTCTTAGCAGCAAGAGGGAAGCAGAGGTCAGTAAGCTGGGCTGAGTTGAGTGGGGGACGGAGGGGGGTGACTCTGGGACGCCAGAGTCACTGTCGAGTCCTCTTGAGGTGTCGTGGGCTAGTCGACGAAACACTGAGGATGGAAGGTGCCCACTTGAAGACCCTAGAGATGTTCCCTACTCCACTCAATCCAGAGGGTTGTTATGGGGGGACCGCATTGTGGTTGCAGCCGTTGTGTGTGCTGACGCGCAAATACACTGCAGCTATTAACACCAGACAGAAGGAGATTCACGTCACCAGATGGAAAGAAGCGTAAATGGATGGAGAAGCATAGGTTACTGTAAAGCTACGTCTTAGTTGGTGCTTATTTTGGCGAAAGCCGAGTACAAATCAGCATGAAGTTTTAACATCTACTCTTGTGTAATGGAAATCAAGCTTAACTCAGAATAGAGCATACTCAGCATAGAGTAAAAGGTTGATTCTTGGGATTTAAGAATCAGATCGTCTAAATGAGAATTGATTAAATTTTAGAAATCAACAATTTTAACTCAACACTACTCACAGTTTCGTCATTATAGTTCTGTGTTCTTTTCATTTCAGGAAAAACACTCTGACCCTGTAAATGTTGCCCAAACTCCAGTGGATTTGCCCTTTGTTCAGTCTTCAGTGGCTCTATCCCCAGTCCAGTCACCAGTCGCTCTGCCCTCTGCCCAGTCACCAGTCGCTCTGCCCTCTGCCCAGTCACCAGTCGCTCTGCCCAGTCACCAGTCGCTCTGACCTCTGCCCAGTCACCAGTCACTCTGCCTTCTGTACAGCCTTCTGTGGCTTTGTTCTCAGCCCAGCCTCCATTCATTAATTTAAATTTTGAAGACCAACCCACAGAGCCAATTGTCATTGATATTGATGAAGAGACACCACTTAGTTCTCCATCTCCCCAGCAATCAGACATTGTAGATCTATCCCTAATAGATCAAGGGAGGTCTGTGGCCCTAGATGAGTATGTTCCTATATATGCTTATTTACTTACAGCATTTGAATAAAAACAATCCAGTCTTGGTCTCTTGCAGGGTTGACCTACAGACCATTCTAAAAAAACAAAAACAAAGCAAAATTGATGGAAACATCTGCCCAACAGCAAACCAAATAAATGTGTTCAGAGAAAACATACTACAGTGCAGCCTGCAAGCTGTCAAGCGGCGACGATTCAACCCACAAGCAAAATTAGATGTAGTGTTTGTTGATGCTGAGGAAAATGGGGAAGGGGCAATAGATGAAAGTGGCCCTACTAGAGAATACTTGCGGACACATTAATGTCTGAAAGTGATACACACAAAATATAAGAGGCATCTGTAGAGTGGAAAAGATTGGCTATAGGAAATGAATTAAATATATTAGAATGATAGTCAAAATACCATAAAAGCGCATGATTTTATGTAAATTAATATGAAAAAAGTCTCAGCTGTGTTGGGGGCCCTGTCAAGATTCTTTTCATGGGGCCCAAAATCCTTAGCAGCGCCCCTGCATGTAACATCGCACAAATAACCATCCTAATGCAACAATATTGATTATTTTGCAAACACTTTACAATAAGGTTCATTAGTTAACTACATGTTAACTATTAACTAATTAGTTAACATGAACTAATAAATTAACTGCACTTCTACCGCATTTATTCATCTTTGTTAATGTTAATTTCCACATTTACTAATACAATTTTAAATTCAAAAGTTGTATTTGTTCAGATTAGTTAATTCAGTGTGAAGCAACATGAACAAATAATGAACAGCTGTATATTTATAAAGTAACATCAACAAAGATTAATAAATGCAGTAACAAATGTATTGCTCATGGTAAGTCCATGTTAGCTAAAGTGTTAAGTTTTACCAATTATTTTGACTTGCGGTGCTGAAAACATCAGTAACACACGGCTATGAATCAAGTTCCCAAGATAGGCCTACTTTTATATTTTTAGTATTATCAATATTTTTAAAGTCAAAGAAGGGAATTGGGCTGATAGGATTATGACTACAAGGTACACACCTACTGTCTATGTTGAATGTATCACTTCTTTTTAATATGCAGGCCAATAGCATTTGACCACAACGTGGAACAGGCTGCTTTCACGACCAATTTTTAAAGGGTCGTGAAACCCTGAACCAAATTTTCTGAGATTTTAACAGAGGTATATGTGTTGAACACCATTGAAGACAGTATTAGCATCTGTTAGATTTAATAATAGGGGGAAAATGGTTAAATCTTAGTTTTTTTTTTCCTCTATTTTCGTCTTCCAGGTTTAAAATCTTCATCGTGTCACTTGTAGTGCTTTGATGACTCATCGGTGTCTCATAATTATTAATGAGACTGAGTTTTCATATCCTATGAGAAGACACTGTCTCTTAATTATTCATGACACCACATGGATCTTTCCAATGACAGACATGTCAAACTGTGATATCACGTAATAGATGAGAGAGGCAATCATGGGACGCAAGTGTTTGTTTTCGTGGTGCAAAAGTTGCAGTGCGGTGCATATGTTTTCCCGCGATGCTGCTAAACTCTGGCTCCGGGCGATAGTGTGTGTGTGTGTGTGTGTGTGTGTGTGTGTGTGTGTGTGTGTGTGTGTGTGTGTGTGTGTGTGTGTGTGTGTGTGTGTGTGTGTGTCTTAAATGTAACCAAAGCCCGTCTATGGAAAGCCTGACCACTCCCTATTAAAGTTGCAGTAGGGAGTTTTGAGAAAATGTTGACTTAGCCTGAAAATTTGAACAAGCACAACTTCCAGGTCCAACCCCCTTGCTCTCTGCTGCGCTACAGCCCTCCCTCCACAGCTCCTCCCCCACAGCGGAGCCTGCCGTGAACGCACAGGCTAGTAAGCAGGACCACAGAATACGGCGGATTATAAACAGTTATGGAACATTCACTAATAGGGACGAAACATCAACAATATGCTTTACATTGACTATGGCCTGCCAATACTTTGACTACAAACTTGGTCCTCAAATCATTATGTATTTTGCAATACATGTAACTTTATAACGTTGCACTCTTTAAGTTAAAAATAGCTAACGTTAAAGGATTAGTTCACTTTTAAAAAAACTTGCTGATAATTTACTCACCCCCATGTCATCCAAGATGTCCATGTCGCCTTGCTCTGTTCTGTGATGCACGTTCGTGACTCTCCTGTTTGAACTCGTTCATCAAAATGAACAAATCTTTTTTCGAATCATTTCGTTCGTTGAATGAACGAAATGACTCTGAAAAAGACTCATTCGAAATGAACGAATATTTTTTGCGAGTCATTTTGTTCGTTGAATGAACGAAATGACTCGAAAAAAGATTCGTTCATTTGGATGAACGAGTTCGAACAGGAGAGTCACGAACGACGGTACGCGCTCGCGCTGTGCAAGAGAGGGGTGATCAGCGTGTACACGAGCGTGATTGACACTGCTAAGACATTCCTCCTGGCTCTGATTGGTTGTTTCTGACCGGGAGAGGTGTATTTCTGCAAATGGCAATAGGACCACTGGGAGGAGCCAGAGGAGCTTGATTTTTTCACAGATTATCTGTCTCATATTCTACTGTCAGGACATAATGAAAGTTTTAACAAATATTTGTTTACAAAAGTTACCTACTGGAGATTTAAGTCCTATTGTACCGAATTTTGGTTGTAGTTCCACCAGAGTTCCACTGGGGGGCGATTGTCCGAGTGCAAAATGAATAGGAGTCTATGGAGCTAGACGGCTAAAATTGTCTCTTTCACCTGATTGCCGTTGAGAAATCTCAGATTTAAATGTAGGTTTTGCCAGTTCAACATGGGTTATAGGTCGAATGTTGAATGAACGAGTAGTTATGTCCTTTCGATTTCTTACAGGTTGAGTTGTTGTTGCCCAAAACACGCTAGCATTCTGCTAATGAACTCTGATTGGTCAGTGAAGGACTGATTACGACCAGAGATACCTCTTGATGGCATCGTGGCATCCGAAGCAGGACCAGAATGTTAGGGCGAACTTTACTCTTCTAGCACGTGTATTTACCTGTGTCAGCTGTGTTGCCAATGCCTCGAGAGAAAAGAAAGTGCAGAGCGCGAAAGCACCAAAAGTGAGAGAAGGATTGCCATAAACGTCACTGACATTTTAAAAGACTTTTAAAAGCAAATAAGTGAATATCATTATGTATAATATATAGGATTATTTAAAGGAAAAGTTATATTTACCTTACAATTTTTGGATTTTAAATTATTAGGCATTAAAAGCATAGTAAGTGTTGTGGTTACTATGCATTTACAACAAATATTACTTTAAAACTACCAATACTGAGGTAAAAGCATAGTAAGTGTTGTGGTTACTGTGCATTTACAACAAATGACACATTAAAACTGCAAATACTGTGGTAAAAGCATAGTAAGTTTTCTGGTTACTGTACATTTACAACAAATGACACATTAAAACTGCAAATACTGTGGTAAAAGCATGGTAAGTGTTGTGGCTACTGTGCACTTACAAAAAAATGACACATTAAACTGCCAATACTGTGGTAAAAGCATGGTAAGTGTTGTGATTACTGTCCTTTTACTATAAGTTACCTATCACAGTAAAACTAAGGTTACTGTGGTAAGAGCATGGTAAGTGTTGTTTTTACTGCGCTTCTACTACAAATACCACTTTGGAACTAATTGTAGGCTACTACTTTGAACCTGATATGAATATACGATATATATCATATATGATTAACTGATTGAAGGTCTAGGCCTATTGCACGTCACGTGACAGTGTTTAATCACGTTAGTTTAGTAATGTGTTTTGAATTAGAAACCAATGAAACGCAAAGCCTTCGTGTAGATTACAGATATAATGCAGTGACTGAACATGAGAGAGCTAATCTGATTAATATCGACAAACAGAAAAGACATTATAACAAACATTATTTGGACAGCGTATTTACGACTACTTACCAACATCTGGCACACATGACCTGATGCCAAACATCGCGATGTGTTCGAAGTGAGACTTCTTCAGCGCTATTTCCTACTGATAAAATTCACGTCTGTTATTGACGCCACAGGTTTCCCATTGAATGCTATGGAGTTCCTAATGCGTCAGAAAAGTGACGCCAAGGGGCGCCTTTGGCGTCTGCTGTGAGACGCCTCGGGCGCTTGACCATGCTTCAGTTGATGACGCCTTGGGAGTGAGAATGGGTTGAGATTACTGGTATGACTACGTACGAAGTCAGAATGCACTGATCTAAGAAGTCTGCTCTGATGGAGATAATCTCATTACATCTTTGCAGGGTTTAAACATTATTTTCAATGTTGACTGTCATCACAGAATTTTGGTGCTGATGTGTGAACAGTTACGGGTAAAAAGCCAGAATGTCGCTGCTTGTGTGAACAGCATATTTGTGTATTTACCGGTAAAGTAACAGGTGATTATTTGATGGTAATTTACCATGATTGCTGTGTGAAAGGGTCTAGTGAGAAACACACAAGACAGGAGAGAAACACATGTGAGTTTCACAGCGCCCTTACGTCAAGCTTCACAACGCGTTTACATTTATGTCAAACGTGAATTTGACTCTCAATTTAATACATAATACAGAATTCATAGGCTCACTATTGGCCAGCTTTGGCCAATAGTGAGCCTACGTTCTGACGTAGCGCTGCGCTGTTACACTACGTGAACTCACTTAAAGGCATGGCATACCAGAGCCTAGCCTGGCATACCAGACCCACATCAAGATGTTAAGTCTGGGAACCCTCCATTGGCATGCCTCAATCCGAGGGGGGGGGATAAACGGTTGTCTTTCAAATTCCCTCCGCACACAATAGGATAGCGCTACAACCAACCAGAGCAACGTAGAAAGGTGACGTAGTCAGAGCAGAGCAAAGCTTTTCTTTGTTCTTGTTTCAAAGAAAAGTTTAACTTCAAATCCTCCAGAGTCGCGGCCAAAGCCGAATCGAAAGACCGCTGTTCGCCAGCAGCAGCAACCATTCTTTGTTTTCAAGTAGCAGTGAACCGTCACAACTCTGTCGTCATTATGTTAAGCCAGCCCGCTGACTCTATACACGATCTGATTGGCCTGACCAGTTTTTGTTTTTTCCAGCTCGAAAGTCAACGGAGAGTTGCTAGACCACACTGGCTGCAAAATCATTGTTGCTGCCCTAGGGTGCGTCTAGATTTCTAGGATATTAAAGGCCCACATAGAAGAAAACGAATAGTTGAATAAAGTCGTTGTTTATTTTTTTTTTTTTTGCGCACAAAAAGTATTCTCGTCGCTTGATAAACTTAAGGTTGAGCCACTGTAGTCATTTGGACTATTTTAACGATGTTTTTAGTAACTTTCTGGGTCGGCAGGTTTCAATTACACTAGAAGCCTATGAAGGAGTGAGACAGCTCTCAGATTTAATCAAAAATATCTAATATAGTAATAAAAGTAATTACAGACAGAATTTTCATTTTTGGGTGAACTAATATTTTAAGTGTGTAGACGCACGATAAGATGAGTCAAAAGTCAAGTCAACTACACTTATATATAGTCCACTTGAAGGAGTGAATGAAAAAAATTAGTAAGTGAATTGGGAACACTGAGTGTGTTGGAAGGGCTGCTGATTTTGCATAGTTTGTGTTTGCGATTTAATAATCATTTGAAATTTAGCAAACTGGCAGCTCCAGTATAATGATTGATCTTGAACTCTGTCATGAAAACTATGTTTAAATCTTAATTAAACAATATTAAAATCAAGTAAAAAGGAATTTATACCTGTATGATATTACGCTGTAGCCACATTGGACCAGCATCTTGAAAAATGGATGGATGGAGGATTTGGCTGCGGCTTCATCTTTTGCTCAGACGCGGGAATTCATTCGGCAAGAGCCTCACAGTGCATTATGGGTATTCTCTAGCCCTTGAGCATACATCGGTTGTACAAACATTATTGTGGTTCACTTTTGGATATAATGAGTTCACTCGGTAATGTCCACTATGGTTTCGGACACCTCTACAAATGGCTGTCCCCTCAAATAGTACCCTATTTAAATGTATAGGGTGCGATTTCGGACACAGCCAAAGTTTCAAAAAGCTTTGTTACTTATGCCACTATATGTGCAGTGAATCAATACTCAGGTGAGGACTCACTCTGGAGGGCGGATGAATGATTGTGTTGGTGAGATGTTACAGAGAATATGTTAATGTTTCTCATTCAAATGTGTTTGAACAGATTCAGTGAGAACTATATGAGTGAATATGGGAAAACCTGTTACTCTAGACAGTGGTGTTACTAAAATACCTAAATACGTCCAACTGCTGTGGAAGTTTGGAGATGAAGATACTCTCATAGCTGAATTCAATGGAACAAATTTAGTCTTTTCACATGATGGGAAATTCAAAGACAGAATCCTTTATCATGAAAATGGATCTCTTACCATCAGTGATAGTGGAATCGAACACTCTGGATTTTATCACCTTGAAATCATCAGCAGCAGACACACCGTAGTCAAGAGATTCAATGTGTTTGTCACTGGTGAGTATCTTACAACTTTCAACATAATAATGATTTATATTTCAATTTTATTTGGCCTTCGTACTCTCTTTGTAAGATGTTCTGAAACAAACACATTTGCACTATTAAATACTTATATAGATGAATACCAAATACTCTCAATACATTGTGCAAATCAATATTTATAAAGACGATAAAATTTTTTTCTTTTTATGACATTTATACATTTAAAGACAATTACTTTGTGATACTAAATGCATGCAATCCGTTGTTATAAAGTACAGCAAAATACTTCAGTTGATGTAACTTTTTAATAAAATGATTGATAGTTTTGGTGAATTTATTTTCCTAGTGATCGCACCAATACAGTCTGAAAAGGTTATCTTTCTGTCAATGAATGAAGTTCTATTAATAATTAATGTTTGTTATTAATAAACATGCCGTTTTAGTCAAAGTTCAAAGTGTTGTTATAGATCAGATACACTCAGACTAAATCCTGCGTCTCTCTTTACAGAAGCTGTTTCTGCAGATCATGAACACCCAGGTTATATTTCACTGAGCTGTGTTGCTGTTGTGCAAATTATAATTGCATAAATTATGTTAAGAGATGGAAGTTTTAAATGTAAACATTTTAATGTAGAAATATGAAATTATTGATTTTTTTTTTTTTAAATAAGTCTAGACTTTTTAACTATGAAACTAACACCGTCATCAGGTGACGGCAAGTCTCCATCTTGATGAGGGAGTTGAATCCTTTATTCAACCAATTCGTTCAAAAATCCTAATTCATTTAACCAAGCAAACAACTGTATTTATGAATGCGTAGCATAATTGAATAATTTACTCGTCTAATTCTGTCAAAAATGCAGATATTTTGAGGAACAAAACACGTGTTGCTCAGAGGCGCAGCGGTTCTGCTGTTTGTTCTGTTTTCTTTGACGGAGCAAAAACAGAATGTATTGTCGTGGAAATTTTAGACTGTATATTAAACTAACCATGTTTTTAACATCTAACCTAATTTAACATCGAAACATTTGAATTTGAAATGTATGTCCCCCCTTCAGTTTAAAACTTGTGAGTGTGTGAGTGTGTGTGTGTAAATAACATATATGGGAAATGGAACTAGACAGATGACTAGGTATGCAAACTCGTGGAACTGTATCATTTTGCCATACCCCCATTCTATAAAAACTGTTGTATCCGTGTTTTCCATTCTAAATGGAAATTGTCTGAGATCCACCGGCCTTGTTTTTACTTGGGAGATTCTCTGGGTATTGCTCGAGAACTCTCCTGGCCGTAATTAAAAGCATTGAAAGGACATTTGCTGGAGTCTGTCTGGTGTTACTGCTGCGCAGCAGGTCAGTTTAGGGAAGTAAGTAAGTTAGAGTTAGGGAACTCGGCCAGTTGTCGACGGAAGACGCAGGAGCTAGAGTATAAAGGATATTCAGTGTCGATTGGAGACGCTATGGTTAAGTGTCGATTGGAGACGCTTGGGTGTTGACTGGGCACCCCAGATAAATTTATTTATAAAGGTAATTAGGTTCCAGGTACGTAGTTAGGTTTAGGGAAAAATCCACTGCAGTATCTATAAAAGTTATACTCAGTAACTTCATTGTATAAATGTCACATTTGCGATTTTGCAGATGTTCGGAAAAACGGCAGTCTTGCTGGTGTGATAACTCTCATATCATAGGCTCGTGTTATAAATAGGCCCATATAAAATGGGAACTCTTTTGGCCTTAATGTTTTTTGTATGTTTTTATCATTTTGATGACATGTATGCCTATGCCTATTCCTATATTGTGATGCCAGTGGAGAGAGCACTCAAAACTCTCCAGAGCACATCATTTAGTGAAAAAAATAATAGAAATTATCATTTTCTGTAAAGCAATGAGATGTGACCATATGAGAATTTATCAAGATTTTTCTAAATGTGCGCTCTTTTGGACTAAAAGCCTAATTGAAGATCATAATGTAGCAAATGCGGATCAACAAGCGTCTTAATCTTTGTGAAGAAGAATAATCAGGTTGCGCCGTTTGATTATTGCCTCGAAGCTCTCAGTCGGAGGATATTAAGACCCGGGTATTTAATTTCCGTTCTCCGCTCCGTCTTTTTAAACTATAGCCTTAAAAACTAATCCGTGAGCACGGAAGTCACTATAGTGTATTGGATTCTGTTTTCAAGTTCGTTTGGAAGTCCAGCCATGGCCGTTGGTCTTCTGTGCTTGACGTGCATGTTTGTGAGACACTAGTGCCTCAGTTTACTCTCACTCGCCTAGAAAAACACACAAACTGACGTGGAGAACGTGGAGAATACACATATGAACTGGGCGGATGACCGGGCAGTCCAACATATGGAATGTCACTGGGCTGGCTCCAGCCTATGACAGGGACAGGGACTCACCAGACAGTGACGGCAGAGCAGACTCTGCCGGGAGAAGACACGGACTCGCCGCAGGGAGCCGTACCGTGGAAATACACATATGGGATCACCTTAGGGTTTGCAACATATGGACTCAGCTTAACACAGGTTCCACAAGCTTACGAGTGGTAGGCCTAACACCGGACGTTCCGCCACTCAACAGGGTTCGGTAAAGGGAACTCAACTGGAGCAGAATGGCGCACGTATCCAGTCCGTAGGAGGGGAATGGCGCAGCAAGCAGACACTTTGAACCGGGCTCACGGTGAACTGGCTTCATGAGAAGGGAGCCCGTGGAAAGCAGCAGTTCAAGAATAGGTGTCGCCCAGCCCCCAACTCTAGAATATCTGTCAGCGAAGCACTCTGTGTCAATGCCTAGGCGGAGCACACACTCATTTAAGAGGAGCTCAACACCTAAGTGGACATGAACATCACGGAATGTTCACCAAGATGAAGGCAGCCACCATTCAGTGGGCCAACTTCGCTTGGAAACAGCCTTCCTTCTCTGCTGATTTCCTTAACATATAAGAGCTGGTCTGAGGTTCTAAGGCTTGCGTTCTGTGCACATAACCCGCAATGAAGCGGAAGGACCGAGAAAGCCAGGGCTGGGTCTGCCTCCTCCGGGGTAACGCTTGCAGGCTCACCACCTAGTCCTATTTAAGGGAGAGGTAGGAACCTTTGGCACATATCCAGGCCGGGGTCTCAGTTCCTGAGAGTTAGACGGCCCGAATTCCAGGCACAACTCGTTGCCGAAAGCGAGCATGTCCCTACCCTCTAGTAGAGACCACGCGAGCAGGAGAACTGTTTAAACACAGAATGTTTAACTCACTGCCTGCAGTGGCTCAGGGGTGGTCTCTGCAGTGCAGTTGCACCAGAGATAAGCCCAAGAGGTTAAAGAGGGGCGCAAGGATATTCCCTTGCTCCCTCAGGAACCTGATGATCAGGACATGCTTCCCATGGTTCTGCATCATAATGTGCGTCAAGAAAAGAGGCAACATTATTTTGAGGGTGGAGGAAACAGCCTACTCCAACCCAACTTGCAGGAAAGAGAGCACTGAAATGACCGAACGCCCTCAGGATCTCCTCACGGAGAGAAGACTCACTCAACGAGTAGGTTCCACTTCTATTTGGCGTAAACACAACTTCCCATTTTAGGGAGTGTTCTACCACATGTTCCTGTGGTAGTCACCTGAACCTCTACGTCCAGTTAGGGCCGGCCTGGAATCTGTCCAGGGGTCTGAACGCGGATGCCATCATGCCCCGTCCCTGAAATGTATTTGGGGAAGTCAGGAGGGCTGTCGAGGGGAGCAAGGTCTGGTTGGGCCAATTAGGGGCAACTATCAAGACCTGCTCCCTCCTGACCTAGCACAGTAAGTGCAAAATTTTCAGGAGCATTTCTACTCAACATGTGAGTGTGATAAAAATCACTGAACTTAAGCAGACACCAACGGCAATGAATCGTATAACCGTTTTTTTAGAAGGCTCACTGGAAAACGCATTTCTGCGGAGCCCGGGGCCAGCTGAGAGCCAGTGTCTGTCTAAGGGTTGTCCGCTCAGACAGAAATAACAGAACTGGCAGAGAGAGGACTCCGGAGAGACAACAGATGTAACTGTGTGGCCCCGAAGTGGTCCTGCCCAGCTGGAACGCCAGGGGATGGAGTCTCCACTCTCCCTGGCCTTAGCTGTTGTGAGGCTCGTTGGCAGCACGATTAAGCAGGCCGGAAGAACTAGTGGAATGAACCGACCTCAGAAGCGTCCTACTCCAAGGAGGAGGTGACGGGCCAGTTGTGACATGCGAGGGAAGCTTAGCGCAACGGTCGCGATGTTCAGTCTAGTACCAGCTCGCTGAGCAGTGGTGGCTCAAAGTGAGGTGAACTGCAACAACTCGAGGCACGAATGCCAATGCAGTCGGAGGTCGCCCAGGCCTCCCTTAAAGCATGCCCTTTGTACATGGCCCCTCAGACGGTGTTAGTGGACCTCATTCTAGGAGCGGATTGGCCCAGAGAACCAGCACGTTTAACAGGAATTCTATCGGCTACGGTGTGATGGAGGAGTGAGGAGCCCACAGCGAATGGTTACCGGGCGAGACATCCATCACTGTCTTTCGATCATTCATCCCACACAGCACCCGGGGGTGGGGCTTGGAAATGGGGACTCGCGCTTCGCAGACGAAGGCGAGTCTCAATCGCAACACCACAACAGTCATATTCCCGTTCAATGGGAACATAAACCGTCCACAAAAGCTGCTTCAGCGTGCTGTAAGCACAAACACGTGATGCAACAATTGTGACCGTCAGAGAGGAAAAGGGAACGACCGCATCCAGAAACACACAGGTGGAATGACATCTTTTAGAAATATTTATTTATTTATTTATTTTTAAAGACGCAAATCTGTGTTGCTCTTTCAGGAAATAGGACCCATCACCAGTGCCGGAGCACACAGGGGAATGACCGCGGCAACACTGAACAGTGAACTGAAACAGTGAAGCACTCACTTTTCCACCCTCTAACCAGCCCTCAACACATACAAACTCTTAGAAATTTGTTGCTGTTAAAGCAGCAGTTGAGAGCTCAAAGCTCGCGATCACCGCTGCACTCACGCTGTAGAACACCAGCACTGGGAGAGTCTTCCTGAAGAACACCGACACACTCGCTCATTGTAAACAACAGCACTCTTCAGAGACATCAAACGATCGGCTCTGAAGCGAAAGACAACTAGTGCGTGCATCCACTTCCGTATTTATACCCGCGCCGCCGGGGCGGAGTGTGTGATGTAAGTCACGCACGCCAATTACATTGGCTAGTTCAATAGTACTCGAAGACAACAGGCTCCCTGGCGTGATCCCCATTCAGTCGACGTCAACTACATCTGACGTTCTCGACTGAAAGGGAACGAGTCCTGATGTGAATTACTGCAATGAATGCAGTGATTGGTTGTACATAAGGACATAACAAGCTGTTCTCAACTTCCACTGTTCCTCAGAAGTAGGAAAGGTCTTTTCAACAGCCCTCTTGTAGTGCACAAAATGTCTGAAGATGCAACAAAGGCGCTTCTTATTTTTTTTATAAACTCTGACTGTAATATTGTTGCACAATTAAATACACATCTCTAAATCTCTTAGGCTCAACAATGCTGCATTTGCTTACATGAAAAATACAGTAAAAACTGTAATACTGTAAAATATGATTACAATTTTCTTGTCAAAAACATTTCTGATTGTTATCTATGTTGAAAACAGTCGTGCTGCTATGTTTTTGTGGAAACCATGATACATTTTGTTTTCTGGATTCTTTGATTAATAGAAAGTGCTAAACAACAGCATTTAACTTATCTTATCTATACACAATTTATCTTTTGTAATTTTGTTTTATAAGATGTTAGAATTAAAGGGTCTATTGTGTTTATCATTTCTTTGTTGTGTTATGTGATTGCGTCATGGTTGGTTTTTGTTTGTGTTCATGTATTTTATTTTGTATTCATGCTCTTATGCTTGCTGTTTGTCATGTGTTTCCCTTCACTCATGTATCTTGCAATCGATCATTGCTAACCGATATAGAGATTGTAGCTACTGTCAGAGAGTTCGAGAATACTTGCACTTATTTATAGCCTACACATAAAAAAATATCAGAGTTTTAAAATCAAACATTTTAGAAGAGAACAATACGGTCGTATAAACCAATGAGCATTTAGCTGTGTCGTCAGCAAGTCGTTTCTCTTCGTGCTTTTGATCAGCGAGTCGGTGTAGACCAGTGTTTCTCAACCTCTCCTGCAGGGACCCCCTGACAGGACATGTTTTTGTTTTAACCCTGAAATGGCACACCTGATTCAATTAATTAAAGGCTCAAAGGCTTAATGTGTAGCTGACTAATTGAATCAGGTGTGCCATTTCAGGGTTAAAACAAAAACATGTCCTGTCAGGGGGTCCCTGCAGGAGAGGTTGAGAAACACTGGTGTAGAGAAACTGCAGAATCAGACACGTGCGCCTCACTGTCACAAGAGTGTTTTGACACACGTCAGCATGACATCATCAGAGCAAGGCTGACCGCACTCGGACACTTCTCTAACCGGCATGCATCTCGCGGTGATCACTGGTGATCGGTTCTGCGCAGATTTTGCTCATCTTAAACTCGGCGTGTAACACACTCGAGGAATAACACTAACTCCAGAATGTGTTGGAATTAAGGTTCTTTACTGTCTCAAACTGAAACTGAAATTACAAAACATGGACAGCACATGAGATGGCGTTGCTCACTCAGGCACATGGTAACACATTACCACAAATGTGCATGCGCCTATCATCCACGACCCTTAGCTGTTAATGCGTACCTATTAGAACTGTCTATGAGTACAGGTTATATGCCTAAATGAATAATTTAACATCTATAACACATTTTATACTGTATATAAATATAGAAACATCTGGGATGAGGTTACAATTAAAGATAACAAAATAAAGATTATTCTAGGTGATACAGAATTACACGGGATCCTATTTGAAATTATTTGGTTTGTGAACGAACATGTTTTTGGATCCAAGAATCGATTCACTGTTTCACTTGCATGTACTAACTCATATGTTTGCCCACTGAAATCACCCACATTTCGAAGATAATAAATTGGCGAAATTATTGTGCAAGTGTGAAATTATCTGATGACCATGTACAAATAAAATGAAGTATGTTATTAAAACTAGTTGAATCAAATAAAAATAGGCCTAAACCAAAACCAATTTGCTGCCTTGAAAATACTATTTTGATGCAAATTGCTGGATTAAAATGATTTTCATCGTTTTAAAATTTTGTGATGCCATATAGATCTGGAGATGTCGCTGGACCCTTTTTGAAATTCACACAGTGCCCCAGTAAAATATTGCTGATAAATCCTTCTCTGATATTGGAGATTACTTTCGACCCGAGAATGTGTTTTTTCTGCTCATGTCCTTTATGTTTTCTATCAGCTGTCTAGAATCAGAACTAGCAATGCCTGAATAGTGAATTAATCACTATTGATCGAATTAAACAGGTTTAGAAAACGGTCTGAAATTGTTTGTGATTCAGTTTGATTCATTCAAACAGTTCACTCAATCTCTGATTTGTTTGCAGAGGTTTCTCGCACCGAAATGTTGGGATATTTTATATGTTCTGGGATATTCAGAAAACAAAAAGGCCCTGGATGAGTTCCATATTTGCTTATAATCCAGGAAACAAACATGCAAATGTCTTCTTTGCCAATGATGAAGCATGTGTGCAGCTTAAACCCCGCCCCTGATGATGACATCATTTAATGCCATTCTAATAACCATATTCTCGTACCCTTGCTACACAGTATACTCATATTTTTACATACATGAATTTGATTGACAATGTACAATTTGCTTTTTCAATGCTTTTATTAATTTGAGGAGTGTTTCAGAGAAGATATTGAAAAGAGATTAAGGTTTAGAAGAGATTTGATTTCAGAATAACATTTTTGAAAAGATAATATGTGAAAGATGTAGTAAATGTAGTTCAATCAAAGTAACTGTGGTGCAGCATGACGGTCTCACAGGTCCTTAACACAAATATAGGATAATGAGGTTGAACAGCGCTCGTCGTTCCAGCAACGGTTAGCTGTAGGTGGAATAAGGAAATAAGTTATTCTGATCATTATAGAGTTGTTAAAATCAAAATAAAATGGAATATTTAACTTAAAGCACTTTGTGAAATCCAAATTGAGTCATTACATGTTACTGTATGATGTTTATTATTGTAGGATTGTAAATTATAACTGAAAGTATTAAAAAATCAGACTGCAGTCTTACAGGTAAGGTTGATCTCCAAACAGTTCTCGGGACGATTTATATTATTAGGTTCTGTAGAGCACCAGTGGGTATACAAAAACACAGTTCCATCACTCCACAACCAATGTCCATCCTAAAGAGTGAAGAGAGTGAATAAAAGAGTGCACTACTGTTGTCAGACTTCAGGAAGAAGCAAATTAAGATCAGATTTGAAGTCAAAACAGCTTCATTAGAAACTTTGCCTTTTAGAAATGTTAGTTTAGACAAACAAATAGGTCTCTTTAAGACACACAATTGAACTCACTTGTACTGCATCATGAGCACCAATCCAAGTACGTGTGGAAGAAGAAGGCAACAGACTCAGCAGGAATTTATTTTCCAGTTTATTACGCACAGATGCGAGATTCGCACCAAGACTTTGACAGTTTCTCTAAAGAGACAGATTTTTTTTAATTGTCAATACAAAATCAATTTTTTTTAGCATAAAGCAAAAGTGACAATTTTAGACCTTTGCAAAAAAAGTCTGCTCTGATTGATTATTTGCTCAGTACCAGTCTTCTGTATACTATTTAATTGCAGAAAAGAAAGTTTTACTATAAATAAATAGCATTCCCACTAGGGCTGGGACAACGCGTCGACGTCCTCGATTACGTCGACGCAAAAAATACGTTGACGCAAAATATGCGCGACGATTCTTCAGACCCAAAACAAGGATCGCGGCGCCGGAGAGTAGTAGCAACACGAGTGGCTCCTCAGACTGGGACATACTGGCTGCGTGGCGTGTCCGTTTTTATTTCGGCTCCCATGTTAACAGGTTAGAGCTTGCACACTGCCTGCGTGACGCGCATCTCAGGCGCGGAAAACGCGTGCATGCTAGAAATACAACCGACGCCTATTTTCCGCGCGACACGCAAGCGTGTTGGAAGCGTTTCCAGGCTAAATAGAATAGGAAAATATGTTTATATGTTATTTTGTACACGAATACATATTAATAAATTAAATTTTTGACAAATTTAGATATAAATATAGGCTAATTTAAAAATAAATAAATAAATAGGCCTAATTATCAATTTTCAAATATTGCACCTGTCAATACAGAACGAAATATTCTGTAGTCAATTCTGTAGTCAATTCAATACTGCTGTGCTGACAGTGTCTTTATCAGTAGGCTTTATATTTATGCTTAATATTTTATACTTATGCCTGAGCGCGTGTCACGCAGTCAGTGTGCAAGCCCTAACCTGTTAACATGGGAGCCGAAATAAAAACGGACACGCCACGCAGCTGAGACGCTTACGCCACGCAGCCAGTGTGTCCCAGGCCAGAAGTGCAAGGCGGCACGCACTCGTTACACACACACACACACACACACACACACACACACACACACACACACACAGCCCACAGAAAAATGTGCGTCAGTATCGAGTTCTCTTTCGGGCTTGAACGAACCATAATACACACAAATTATGCCAAACTATCCGTTTTGTCGAGTGTCCTCATAAGAGCAGTCTTAAATGAGTAAAATAAAATATTAGGGTAGAGTGGGGGAAAACGCCCCCCACATGTTTTTCTCAAAATGAAAAAATACCTCAAGTGAGCATTAACTAGTTAGCTTGCTAGCACAGTTAGCTCACTGATGGAAGGTGGGTGCCCCAATGATAAAACATAGTGGCTTTTAATGAATTTATTTTTCACTACATAAATATACTAATTTATAAGTTTAATATTTATTTAGGGTTTTCTGTTTGTCTTGGTGATAGTGGTGAACAAATACATCAATTATCAACCCCATATAGGCCTAGTGTAGAAATCTCAACCTCATGTATTTTTTCTCTCTCCTTATAGATGAGGATATATAAGAGAAAAAGTAACCGTGGTGCATATACAGAGCAAGCTCTACAAAATGCCATCAGAGCTATTGAAGAGGGAACTGCTTTGAAGGCTGCAGCCCATCAATTTGGAGTCCCCCCAAAGACCTTGAGGCGGCATAGGGATCAAAAAGTTTTGGAGCCTGGATTAAAGTGTTTAGGCCGCAAAGCAGTTTTTACTACATCATTTGAGCTCCAGTTAACTGAGCACATTCAGTCAATGGAGAGGGCATTGTTTGGGCTTTCAACAATGGATGTAAGTAGGCTGGCCTATGACCTGGCAGAGAGGTTAGGCTTAAACCATTGTTTTAATTCAGAGCGCAAGATGGCAGGGAAAGACTGGTTCTATAATTTTCTAAGGAGACAAGGAACCCTGTCTGTCACAGACTCCACAGGCGACAAGCATATCTAGGATGGTGGGGTTCAACAGACCAAAGGTGGACCTGTTCTTCCGTATTTATGAGGACGAACTCCATAGGCTTGGGGAAAACGTTGACCCCACCCGTCTGTGGAATATGGATAAGGTGGGTGTCCAGAATGTACAGAAGCCAAACAAAATTGTTGGTTCAAAGGGGAAGAGGCAGGTGGCAAGAGTCACAAGCGCGGAAAGAGGCTTTAATATCACTGCTGCCTGTTCCATGAATGCCGCTGGGCAGTTTGTACCACCACTTTTCATTTTTCCCAGAAAACGAATGAATGAGCGCCTGCTATATGGTGCCCCAGCAGGATCGATTGGTGGAGTGACTGACTCAGGGTGGATGGACAGTACACTGTTTCTCCAGTGGCTGAGACATTTTTGTGACACCATTGGGTGCACTCCTCAGAGGCCTCACATTTTGATTTTGGATGGTCACCACTCGCATAAGACCCTCGACGCCGTGTTGTTTGCGAGAGAGCGTGGGTTGATAATGATTACCATCCCACCCCACTGCAGCCACAAGATGCAGCCATTAGACCGCACCTTTTTCAAGTCTTTTAAGGCAAAATACAACACAGCTTCATATAACTGTGACCTCTCACACAGGACAACGAATTGATATTTATGCTGTGTGTGGGCTTTTCGATAAAGCCTACTCAGCTTCAGCGTGTGTGGGGAAGGGCCAAAAGGGTTTCAAGGCCTGTGGGATGTGGCCTGTTGACAAGACTGTCTACAAAGATGAAGACTTTGAAGGAGCCAAAGTAACTAAGGAGCCAGATCCAACCCTTGAGGCCCGCAGGGAAATTGAGGAGGAGATAAGTGCTGGTAAACAATTACAACTACTATAAGGCTAGTGTCATTGTCATCATCATCACTAAATTGTGTGTGTGTGTGTGTGTGTTCTCTTGACAGGCCCAAGTGGATCATCTGTGGTCCCCAGCACTAGCACCCACTCCCAACCACAACCCGGGACAAGTCTCCAGAGGCCAGCTGAAAAAGGTAAGAAAAACGATGTATTCTAAAAAGCTTACTATAATTTGCCTTCCAGTCACTTGAAGACACTCCAGCTGGTCATTTAATTTGTATTACAACCTCTATTACTGTTAGGCTACTGTCATTGTCATGGTCATCATCGTCATCATTTTCATCATCACTAAATTGTGTGTGTGTTGTTTTGACAGGCCCCAGTGAGTATGTGTATTCTAATGTATTTTTTTTATTCCTTTTTAAAGGACCGAGTCAGTCACCCTCCTCGATTCTAGAAGAGCTGTCCCCTAGGCCAAGAATAAAAAACAAGAGGCCACGAAAGAGGGCATGTGAATCTTCAGCTGTGCTGACCTCCTCGCCATATAAAAAAATGTTGGAGGACAAGATAGCTGCACGAAACAATGGCACACAAAAAAAGTAAAAGGCAAAAGCGCAGCTGGAGTGAAGAATAAGAAGAAAGAAGATGATACAGAATGCCTCTACTGTGGGGAGTTATTTTCAATTAGTAGGGGGGACTGGATAAGGTGTGAGGGGTGCCAAAAGTGGTCACATGTAGATTGTTCCAATGAGATTCGAGGGGAATTCATCTGCGAAATTTGCATGGATGAACAGTGAATGACTAATGAATGTTTGTTTGTTTGTTTGTTTGTTTATTTATTTATTTATTACAACATATTTGTTTACATGGCTTAGTTATATGTTATATGTATAAATATAAATGTAAAAAAGTTGGCTATTTTGGACATTCCTGAAATAAATATTAATATATATACATGATGATATATTACTTGCCTTTTACTCTTAGAGATGAAAAACTATAGTCTGCTCATTTTGCTGTTGATCTATGAACCAAACTGGTTGGTAAGAAAGGGGGCATTTTACCCCACTTTGGGGGGCGTTTTACCCCACCGCTGGGGCAAAATGCCCCCTTTGTACAAAAATATTTAAAGTCATATTTCTAAATATTTACTAAGGCTGAGCAATTTTAATATTTAATAACTCCTCCCATAGTTATTAAAAACTGGGATGGCAATTCTAGTCACATTTATGTTTTGTTTCACAGTAATGTCACATTTTACCTTAAGGGGGGCGTTTTCCCCCACTCTACCCTATTTTAAAGAGTAAATTACTCACTCAGACCCGGCGCCAGGATGATTATCATGAATGTATGGATGCACTCCGCTATCTTTTAACACATCTCCGGCGAACGGCTTCTCCGCGCAAAAGGAAAAAATGTCATGAAGCGCAGTGAAATGCAGCGACCTATGTGGCGTTTACTGATGGATCGAGGTTGTTCTTCATTTTATACGTGCAATTCACACGAGCTCTAAGCGCGTGCGAGACTGCTGCAAGTAACGTTATGCGCTTATAGCTAGTAATGTAAAAATAGAGGACACTGACAACGCGCTGACAGACAGGACCAAGAAGGAAACATTTAATAAAGTCTCAACTTTCAAATTTGGTCAGTCAAAGAAAATTAAACCATAAACAGGCCTACTATTTTGTTGCTCTTTAATGTGTCGTGAGTGACAGATTGCACTTTTTTTCAGTAAGCTAGGCCTATGTGTTTTCAAGGCTTCAAGGTTTTATTGAATGCTACCTCTGAATACGAATGCATGACTTTGCACTTGTATGGTCTTTTATTTTGGAAGTTTAAGAGCAATAAACACATATTGCAATGTTAAGAAATTCATGTTTTTTTTATACAGATATGTAAATCAACATGTATAAATTGCTATTAGTCAATTAATTGGGAGATAATCGATAATCACATAGAAATCGAATCAGACAGAAAAATGAATCGTTAGATTAATCGATGCATCGAAAAAATAATCGCTAGATTAATCGTTTAAAAAATAATCATTTATCCCAGCCCTAATTCCCACTTTATAGGTGTCTTTAAATAATATCACTGAAAACAATGACTTGTAGGATTTATTTGATAAAATCCTCGTAACAATTTGCACTAACACATTTTAAGTAAATTTTACTGATACTGCTCTGTACAACTTACCTGTTATTATCAAGTAAAATCTACTCACTATTGCACTTAAAATTAGTTTCACATTTAATTGACGTTGAAGTAATTAACCCTCATGTGGTGTTCAAAACCCTATAACACCTCTGTTCTTCCCGGGTCAAAATGACCGCCCTATAAAAAATAGCTTATAAATCACTCATTATACCATATTTTCACCCAATCTTGGATTCAATCTTTTTGTCAACTTGTTCTCTTTCAATTAGGACTGGTTTTGTATTTTTATTTGCATCTGATTAATCGTGGGCCTCATTTATCTAAGAGTAGGCATCTCATTTTATTTGTAAAAAAAGCATTATTTTTGAATATTTTTGAATAATTTTGGAAATATTAAATAAAATATTTTAAAAAGTTGGCAGTGTTGATCACACTAGTCTACTTTAATGTTTCATCAGGAAGTTTTTTTTGAAAAACTTTTATTTTGTAAAAAATGGCACACACTTGTGGTCTTCCCGGGTCAAAATGACCGGCCTATAAAAAATAGCTTATAAATCACTCATTATACCATATTTTCACCCAATCTTGGATTCAATCTTTTTGTCAACTTGTTCTCTTTCAATTAGGACTGGTTTTGTTCTCTTTCAATTAGGACTGGTTTTGTATTTAATTTTCAAACGGTTTAACCCTTTAGCTGTCACCCCCCCCTTTTTTCGCATAGACAAAAAAATCACTATACAAACTTAAATGGTTGTAATTCAAGAATGCTTTGGAATATAGACATATGGTTGGTCTTGTTTTTAAGAAGAAATTTGCCAGATTATTGTAGAAGTGAAATAAATTATGAAAGTGAAACAGAAAAAAAGTTATATTAGTTTGAGTTTATGAAAATATAGAATGTAAAAATATAATTATTTATATTTTATATAATATATATATATATTACAAAATATATTTTACTCTAAAACTGCTAGAAAATTAAAGCCAAAAATCTAAACAAGTGTTCCAAATTTTAGGTAGATATCTCAAAAAATGAGCTTTCAGTGAGATTTTATTTGGGTGCAG
The DNA here is from genome assembly GCA_026230005.1 of Gila orcuttii. Classification (NCBI taxonomy): domain Eukaryota; kingdom Metazoa; phylum Chordata; class Actinopteri; order Cypriniformes; family Leuciscidae; genus Gila; species Gila orcuttii. Next base: position 10,325,393 of record JAPDVR010000020.1, on the reverse strand, counting down.
TACCAAACTTTTTCACTAGATGGACAGCCAGCTTCCTTACTGACCATAAGGGCGTCTCCTTTTTCATATATGTTTTGAGTGATCTGAACCATGTATTTCCATAATTTCATACAATTTATGAAGTATACATCCTGTTCAGAAATAGTATGGGTGTTTTGGCAGTATTTGATTTGATTTCAACCTCTAATAAACATAAAAAGAGCACATATGTCACAGTGTCTGGTTGTGTTTCCCTTGTCTATCACTAGAGGTCCTCGTTCTCATGGTGTCCTTCACATTTGACTTCAATTCCCAGCATTCTGTCTGTCACTGTCACTCATCAGTTCATTGCACTCAGCTGTTCCCCGTAATCATTGTTCCCAGCTGTTCTGTGTTAGTCTTGTTAAATATGTGTATATAACCCTGTCTGTTTCAGTGTGTGTCACGGAGTCCTTGTTTTTCATCACCCCACTTCTGAGTACTGCCTTCTTGCCCGTTTGTATTGTTCTTGTTTATTTTGGATTGCTACTTTGGTTTTGACCCCTGCCTGGACTGGATGTATGATTACGGATTTCCCCAATAAATTCTTACCTGCAATTGGATCTCTCTGTTTCCCGTGTGTGGATCGTGACAACATATGTGCGTTATAGCTCGCTGCTGCCTCACAAATCCATAATATTTTTCTTTATATTCTAAACATTTTCAGACCTTTTTTTCTCATAAAATTTAATTGGTGCTATCTTTTGAACTCTTGGCATGAAAACAAACTGAGGTTTCAACCAATCTTTCATGATTTTTCATGTTTATTTCTATTTCAAAATAAAGGCCTAAACACGCCTAATGAATATGAAATATTCTTGTTGCAAATTGATAAATTATTGCTCCTCTGTAATTTAATTTAAAAAACAGCCACCAAATATGAAAACTATAGATTGTAAGCTTTCAAATGATATATAGTTTGTTAATATTACTTTAGGTTTTTACTAAGATATTATTGTTCTAAATATATACGGGCAAGCGTCCCACCTGTGGGACGGTGACAGTTTTGTAGGAGTCATTTATCCGAGCTTATGCACTTCAGTTTTTAAGTGAAAAAAGCATTATTTGTTAATAATTTTGGCAATATTGAGTAAAATATGAAAAAAAATTGCACTTTTGATCACACTTGTCTACTTTAATATTTAAAAATGCTTTTGTTAGTCACTTGCATGTGTTCACACAGAGACCCGGTGTTTGACGTTTTGGTTAGTTCATAATTTGGAAAACTGAAAGAATATGAACAGTGTTTGATATGTGTTCTCTATATGACAGCGTTAATGTGTTGTCTTGTTTGTCACAATGGTGACAATGATTTGTCAGGGAACAGCACAAGTGTTACTGTGCACCCCTTTTCTGAAAATAAAAGCATTTCAAAATACAAGTCCTGTGTTTTGTAATCTTCTAAATTCACTTTCAATGGCTGGCCATTTTTGACTGGGAACACCACAAATGTGACTCACTTGTACAATTTTGTACAAAATAAAAGAATTTAAAAAGAAATTTCCTGGTTAAACATTAAAGTAGACTAGTGTGATCAACAGTGCAATTTTTTTTTTCATATTTTACTCAATATTGCCAAAATTATTAACACATAATGCTTTTTTCACTCAAAAACTAAGGTGCATAAGCTCGGATAAATGACTCCTACAATTAAACCATTTGAAAATTAAATACAAAACCAGTCCTAATTGAAAGAGAACAAGTTGACAAAAAGATTGAATCCAAGATTGGGTGAAAATATCGTATAATGAGTGATTTATAAGCTATTTTTTATAGGCCGGTCATTTTGACCCGGGAATACCACAAGTGTGACTATGTACCATTTTTTACAAAATAAAAGTTTTTCAAAACAAACTTCCTGGTGAAACATTAAAGTAGACTAGTGTGAACAACAGTACCAATTTTCTAAAAAAAAAAAAAAAAAAAAAAATCCAAAATTATAAAAAAATATATTTTTTTTACTCAAAAATTAGATGCCTACTCTTAGATAAATGAGGCCCACGATTAATCAGATGCAAATGAAAATACAAAACCAGTCCTAACTGAAAGAGAACAAGTTGACAAAAAGATTGAATCCAAGATTGGGTGAAAATATGGTATAATGAGTGATTTATAAGTATTTTTTATAGGCCGGTCATTTTGACCCGGGAAGACCACAAGTGTAACAAGGTAACAAACCCCCCCCTAAAAAAGTAAGAAAATTTTCAAAAAACATTTGAGAAGTAGTTATACCCTTTGTGAAGAAACTCACTAAGTTTCAGTCCAATGCGATAACATTAACTAGTATTTTTGGGAAAAAGAAAATCTTCTCCGGGTCAAAATGACCCGAAGACCACATGAGAAATAGTACTTCATAATATTTAACTTATTTAATTTCACATATAGAATTAAATAACATCTACTTAACTTTAACAAAATTAACTTTTTAAGACAATACAACGCTGAATTAAACCACGTTTTAAGTGTATGCTTAGAAACATCTAAATAAATAATACAATACAATAGATATTGAATAGATTTCATACTGTATCTACATAATAAAAGTAACATGGCACCTGAACACTTCAATACTACACAATGCACAATGACTTTAACATTCGACAGATCGTTTTTGAGTGATTGTGTTATTTTGAAAAATAACCAGATGTCACAAAATGGCAAGTTACTAAACCTGACAAAAGCAATGATAAAACGGTAAATAAATACAGCTGGAAAACAGTGAAAAATCAACCTTATTTATTATTCATGCCCCAGTGCATGATGGGAACACTAGTATTATAAAAGTTGAGTAGGTTTTACTTAATTTTATATTCTTGATATTTACATGCTTGAATTGAGTACTAATATCTAATTTACTTTGTTTTTTAACTTTTCCTTGTAGAAATTACATTTGTTTTTTTTTTCTGTATCATTTACTTCACCACAGAATCATTTTTATCAGTTTAAATTAATAATTAGACAATGCACTTATTGTGTACATACATGACTTTACATCTGTCTTTTAGATGTAGTTAAAGACACCTAATATAAAGTGTGACCAAATCATCTTGTTGTAACACATTACCTCTGCTGTGATCCAGTTAGTCGGATGAGAAATGAACTTGTAGCATCGGAGTCCAAGTTTCATCCATGTAATGGGGCATCTTCTGGCTAAATCAACTGCATCCGGTCCATTAACATTTCTTGCATCATTCACTGCAAAGAATGTTTTAATTTTTATTTATGTAGCTTTGTGATTGTGCTGAAAATATGTATATTTTGTAGCGTATGGACAATGTCGGGATGGCTCACTCATTACCACATGCAAAAAACCTTTTAACCCTTTGAGTTTTGCCTATAACTCAACTAGTGAGCGCCAAAAAGTCTCCATCTAATGGGTCCAAATTGTCCATTGACACTTTTGTGGCGTGCACGAAGGAAAGCAAACACCCATAAAACCAGTGATGAGCAAGCTTCAAATAGATGTTTATCAACCGAACCCCCACTTCTTTCCGGCAAGAAAGGACTCCAAATGAAAACGCACACACATACAGACATTCCTCACGTTTAAATCCAGAAATGGGTAATTCTGAAAAGAGCATGATATACTCCTATATACCTATGTGTTCTGCTTTCATTTTAGTATAGTTATGACTTCTCTAGATTTGATTGTACGGTAAAACCGTAAATGCCCATATTTATGTATATGAATGTAACTCTGTATTCCTATTCTTTTTCCATATCTTTCTTCATGCCGTTGTAATCTTCTCAGTCTCACCGAGTTGGTCACGTACAGGAGATTACAGTAAAATGTATGATTCTCCGTGCACGGCTTTCTGGAATAGAAATCACATTTTCAAAACAAGGTCATACATAAATGAGCCGTTTTGACAAGACAAAGAGAAGGGTCCGCGCTCAAAAATCTCTAAGGTGATTGGTTATTCTGCTCCAAAGGAGGTGTGAGCTGTCTTTCTTAAAACAAAGGTGATGGCCCGAACATCTTAACTTCGCTCTTCCTGTCGTGTCTTTGTGGTGTTTCGTTTTGTCTTGTCTTCTTATTCTCTCGTTTTACTTTCCGTTTTGAGTTTAGCTCAGTCTTTTAGTTTCACTCTAGCTTGCTTTTCGTGTTTGGTAGAAGTCCGGTTCTACAAGGGAAACGAACTCATCATTATAGCTTTCAAGACAACTTACTTTCAGTTTTGAATTTCCCGCGAGTGAAACGCGCATCAGAGCGCTTCCAGCTCAAGAACCGCAACGAGGACCGAACGCGCGTCCAAGCAGCCTTATTCAGCGACACAGAGATCCATATGCAAGTATCGTTCCATAATTCAAATGTATTAAATGATTGCCCTGTTTTAAGGCGTTGTGATTCTTTGCTGGCTCTCTAGGGTCAAACTGTTTGTGAAGTTTCCCAGCTGGCATTCGACTGACGTTAAACGTTTAAATGTTGTTGAATTAATGTCAGTTTATGAAAAAACATTAATTCAACGTCAAAACAACGTTGAAGACCAAATAGTTGAAGTGGTGTTGTTAACTCACTACAGATTCAACATAAAAATATTTTAAAAATTTGAGTTGTACCTCAAATGAACATTATTTTTACAACCATGACTTTTAATTATTTTGTTGAAATATATCAGTAGAAAAATAACGTTGTTCCAACATCGAAACAATGCTGATCAATTAACTGTTGAAAAAGTGTTGATACATGAATAATGATACAACGTTGAAAGATCAACTCTGAATTAAACGTTTGTTGAGTCGTCATAAAAGCGCTTTCTACATCTCCCGGCGTACTTTGAGAGCAACTCCAGTCTGATTGACAGGGCTCTCAAGTTTTAAAGACAGGCAAGACTGTTGGGTAAGCTCTAACAGCAGTCAAGTTGGCATTGTTTGTCTCAAACAAGTTGTGATTTTTTTTGTAACATATGACCGACCTTCAACGTTGAAATATGGTTGAAATAATGTCAGTTGTTGTTTCAACGTTGAAACAACGTTGATATAACGTTTAATGCTAAATGGTTGAAAAATGTTAATAAAACACTTCTAAATCAACATTGAAATTTTTACAAGATCTGGAGGTTGAAACAACGTAATGTTTTTAACAACATACAACAGAAATATCTGCCTTAATAAAGTATTATTATGATCATTAGCAGTTAATGATATTCTGATCATAATACAGCCTTTCAATGGATATGTTAAAATATAATTATTATCATTATAGACAACTCTCCAATAATTTCAACCTCAAGAGAGCAGTGCAGCAGAAACTTTTTGCTTTACGTGATTTTGTGTGGATTTACAATACTGTGTGCTTGCCTAACAGTTTACCATGCATTATTAATTTTGTATTCATACACTGTCATGAAAACACCATCTGACCAATTAATTAAATAAATACAGACTGCAAATAAAACTAAATACACTATACACATTTCGCTACATTAACACACTGAAACTACTGTTATTGGTTGTTTCACCGTTTTACTTTGATCATGATTGGTTAATCTTTTTGTCATCCAGGAAACTGGCCAACAGTGTTGCCAGATGTACGATAATTATCGTATTTGTACGATATTTTTGACCTCTGTACGATGTACGATCAATAATGAAAAAAATCCCATAATGTACGATAATTTCAGAGTTTTCAGTCGTTCGTCCAAACACACATCCTACCGCTTCTCTCTCTGACCCAGAATCATTTTGCAGGCTCGCCTGCCTGCACGCAGGCACGCATACACACACACAGGCACCACACGGCGTCGCCCGGCCCGCTCGTCAACACTACAACCCCCCCCCCCCCCCCCCCCCCCTCCCCCTCCCCCCTCCCCCCTCTCTCAACAAAACCAAACAATCCACCCTACATGTGGGGATAAATAGCTGTATTCTGCATGGTTACGTCGTGTACGATAATTTTCTTACAAATACGATAATTTTGAACTACTGGTACGATAATTGGACATTTCCAATCTGGCAACACTGCTGGCCAATGACAATATGCGCGCCTATTTTAAGTTTGAAAATACGTCCGTTACTGTTTGAGTCGGTGAGGTGAGCAGCTGCTGCTGATTATATTACCCGGTCGGACAAGGATTATTTTATAAATTCTTGTTAAATTCTTATTTTGAGCGAATGTGAGTTGTGATATGTCAATTGAAGGCCAAAAGCTGGAATGTGAACAGAGGGGTTGTAACGTTATGTGGTCTGTAAAAATACTGGCGATATCACTTCAGGTAAGAACACATTTTTCATTCTTTAACAGTCTAACGTAAACGTTATGTCTATGTCCTTAATGTTTGTACGTTACCCCAGTATCATTTGAGATAAATAAATATGTTAACAAATATCAATAAATGTTTAAAAGGTATTACATTGATTGAACTCTGTTGAATAGAGTGTAAATGTAGTTTGTGGGTAACGTTAGATTAAACAGCAGTAATGCTATAAGCGGATAATCACCCCTTTAATGAAGATCATAACTTCATTTTTTTTTACTGTCTGTACACAAGAGTTTTACAAACTGGTAACGGACATGGGCCTACTGCAGCCTGCAAATAAGTTACCTCTGTGAGTGTTTTTGTACTGCTTTAGAGAAGCGCACTAGAGATATTATTAGCACTTATTCATTCTGCTGTGTGTTGTTGTTGGTTTGTGTTAATGTTGTCAGCCAGTTTAAAACTCAAACGCATGAGAGGTAATTAGTCTCGGAATGAATAAAGTGATAAAACCGTAATTTATTCGTTAGAACCTCTTCGAACACTGATAACTGGAAATGAATATATTTGTTTACATTTTTTAGGTCAAGCATTGGAATACGATTTTTTTTTCGGGGGAGAACACCCAAATAGAGACAAATCCACCAACTACAGTAAGTTTTGTTTTTTGTCAATTTTACCCACTCTTTCGAAAACCTACACTGGGATTAATATAAAGTATTAAGTATGATTCTCATCATCAAAGTAAGACATTTACTGATAGAAAGTCTGAGTAAATTACTGTACTTTTGTCTTTCTTCCTCTGAAGTGGTGCAGTGAAAGGGGATTCATGTCACCTTCATCAGTCCTTTATTTAATTCACTGGAAAACATGAAGGGAAAGACCCTCAGACATGTCATAACAGGATAAAGGCTGCAGGTAACATTATATGGCTTGATTTTGGTGTACCAATTGGCTTTTTTGTGTGCTTCCCTTCCTATGATACACATTTTTCTGATGGGATTGCCATAATTAACAGTCTCAAAGATGACAGTACTCTGTTCATGTTGTGTGAATGTGTTATAATGGCAAACGATTTTTCTTTAGCTGCTTCACTTCTGGTACGGATTCATTGACCTTTTGTGATATGATTTGATTTTACTCATGTAGCACCCTCTACCCTCTCAGAAATTACGTACCTGAGCTCTTAGGGCGGGTACTCGGGTTCGAACTTTGCTGTCTCTCGACTAATTATAAGGGAACTCTCTTAACACCCTTTAACACAATACCAAATTTCCCCTGTCAAGCTATAACCATGATTTTATGGGAATGTGAATTAACACATTAGAAATATTCAGGTTAATCTTCAAACAAACCAATTAGTAAACTTGATGAAATCACTTCAAGTAAACAATTACAGTGTTTATTAAAACAAATATGAATTTAAATGAAATGGGGAAAAATGAAACTAAAAAGCTTGATAAATAAACCGTAAACTACAATTAACTGTCTATTTTAAAGTTATGTCACAGAAGGGGCAGTTAAGATATTTTAGTAATACACAATCTCTATGATTAAATGTACTTTTAGAATTGTATGACACCCACAGATGAATATGAATATAGACAGTTGAGTAGAACTCTTTTCAAAATCAATAAATCAATGGCCTCTCAATATAGTTTTAG